>VMDR010013751.1:0-17256 GCA_007922815.1 Macrotus californicus | reverse complement strand
AAAATATATTTGCAGTGATATATCATGTCAGTACATTCGGAAGGGGTGCAATAGCTTTATTTTCTCTGTGTAAATGTCATCTACCTTAGATTAGGTTAGACTCTATGAAGGATATAAATATGTCTTGTCTGATTTCTACAAGATTTTTTAGCAAAACTAATTCATTCATATATGCTCAAGATAAATATTAAAAGATCATATGTACTTAGATCAGAAAGTACACATACTGTCAAGCTCAACAATATTATTTGGATGACAAAAATTATAATCCTGTTTAGCTAAATACAAGGATTTTTACTTGTAGACATATCTTTAAGAGAAAAAATTTTAAAGAAAGTTAGTTTCTCTTTTAAGCTACTCTTTTGCTTAAAAACAGATGGAAGAAACATATCTGTATAAGGTTTTGTCATTAAATAAATGAACATGTGAAAAGAAAAACACTTGTAGTATAATTATGTTGTTAATTATACTACAAGAGAAATAGAATGAGCTAAGTGAAGAACTTAGGAAGCAAAGCAGGTCCCATTCTCAGAGAGTGATGCTCTGATTGGGATACTTGCTATAAATCTTTCTCATTCACTTAATTTCTTAATGGAGATAGTTTTACACACTGGCCCTGAGCTACAGCTGATGAAAAACTAACTAGTATTATCTGTGACATTTACACAACTTCTACTTTTTCTACAGTAAAAAATCAAAATTATTCATTCTATTTATTTTGGCTTGAAATGATGGTAGCACTCATGGGGAGAAGGGTGACTTAAGAACAAGGTGTTTAAAGGTATTTTTAGCCACAAGATCAAGATCAACAGTATTCTACCTCTTTTAAAAACTGAAAAAAGAGAGACATAACTGGTACAACAGCAGAAGAGAGCTCTTCTTTGAAAAAAAAAGAATGCTTGCCCTGGCTGGTGTGGCTCCGTGGATTGAGCACCAGCTTGTGAACCGAAAGTCATTGTCCCGTCAGGGCACACGCCTGGGTTGTGGGCTGGGTCCCCAGTTGAAGCTGTGTGAGAGGCAATCACACATGGATGTTTCTCTCCCTCTCTTTCTTCCTCTCTTCCCCTTTCTCTAAAATTAAACAAATGAAATCTTTAAAAAATAAAGAGCAAGAACATCATCAATTTGTTGTTCTCCTCATTTATGTATTCATTGGTTGCTTTCTGTATGTGCCCAACTGGGAACTGGAAACCCTGGTATGGGGATGATGCTCTAACCAACTGAGCTACCTGGCCGGGGGAACATAAGGTTCTTATATCCTTCTTGAAGTGGTACCATAACACTTGAAGGTAGACTGTGAGAAGTTATGGGTGTACAAAACAAACCTTGAAGCAACCAAGCAAAGAAAAAGAATGCTCTAGTGAAAAGCTTCTAGTAGAAGAGTTCCTTCAGTCATGAAATAGGAATGAACCCTACTCCCCTCCAACCAAGATAGAACTTATCCCTTTAGAGTTCTGGTTCTCAACCAGGACACGTGGGAATATGTGGAGGCCTTTTGGATGTTTCCACTGAGGGGGCAAGGGGAGAGGTCTCCTGGCACCCCATGGGCAGAGGACAGGAATGCTGCTGAATATCCTACAATGCACAAGAGACCTCCCCCACCACACACGCACACATACAAGAATGAGTATCCAGCCCAAAATGTCAATAGCACTGAGGTCGAGAAATTTTTAATGAGAATGATATAGAACCAAGGCAAGTAACACTTTCTGTAAAGGGCCAGAGACGCCTTTACTGTCTCTGACACACCATTCCCCTCTGTGGCTGCAGCACAAAAGCAGCCATAGGCCATAATGAATGTCACTGCTCTGCACCAGTAACATTTATTTACCAAACAAGAGGCAGGACCCATTTGGTCCTTCTGCCTTAGTTTGTTGACTCCTGATATTGGTCTTTACTCCCTTAAAGATTCCTCTAATTCTTATTCCTAGAATTGGAAAGAATTCCAATGACCATGCTGACTCTTTGTTAGTAGGACTCTAACTTGAGGAATCACATCCAGTATGAGACCAAATTCTGCGTTCTAGTAGGAAAATTAAATTTGTGAGTGGCAGTCACAAATATTTTCAAATTTACTCTCTACTTTGAAAGGGAATAATTTTACCATTAAGATTTTATGACATAGACTTGACAACTTGGTCCCCTTCCCAACCACAAAAAAAAAAAAAAAGAAAAAAAAAGGCAAATGAAAAAACAAGAGTAGATACACACTAATTATCTAAAGCAGAGGTTCTTACTCTATAGGGCATGGTGCCCAAGAAAGTCCACAAATAGATTCAGGGGTAATACGTTCAGGGATTTATAAACTTGCTGAAATTGTGTGTAAAATACTGTGACTCTGTAGTACAATATACATGTGCATTCTCATGACATCCTGGGCCTCCTGAAAAATCTGAGAGTTGTTGCTAAACCATTCAATCAGAGAGCATGTTTTCAAGAGCAGACTACTTCTCAGAGGCTGCCCGCATCATAAAAAGCACTGCCCAATGCTAGAAGTCCGGTTCTGCGTCTCCAGAGACTGAACTGGTTGTTACAGATTAGCGCATACTTTCAGATCAACTACGGGAAACTTGGCCTCCAATTTGTGTTATACTCAATTTGGTCAGAGGGCAGAGGCACATTTCTGAATCTAAAGTCTTAGTACTTATTCTTTTAAACAACCTTGTTCCAAAAGGGAGGCTTTCTAAAATAAGCACAGCGAGTGACATAACATAAATTTTTAAAAGATGAGAAAGAGGTGAAGAGGAACCATGCAGGGGCACACTAGTGAAAGAAAGGGTTCCGCTACAAACTCCTTCATATATTATGTCAGACATGTCATCTGATTTCTTGGGGTTTCTATTTCCTCACCTTTAGAACTGAAGTAGATGGTTTCTGCATGACATTTTCCTTATACTCAGGATTTATCAGCGGTATAGTAATCAGTCGACAAACATTTACTAAGTCTCCATTGTGAATATAGCATTTCGTTAGGTGGTATGGTGAGTCAGGAGAGTTTCGCCTGCTGAATCATTAACCTCACTTCCTGTATTAAGTGTGATCTTTTGGGAGGTTCTTCTGTCAACTGATCCCACAGTAACCAGCTTATGAAATCAGATTTAAGTTATATCCTAACTAAAGAAAGTTCATATGAGGCTCCTCAGAATGAGAAAGGAAAGAATGGGGGAAAGAGTAATAAATGGGAAAAACAACAGATACTTTGAAAAAAAAAAAAAAGAACAATTACTTCAAACACTGTTTCTTTTAGATATTATAAAACATCAGATTTGGAAAACAATAAATGACAATAGATCTAAAATGGGGATGAAATTCTGCAAAGCTTCAACACAAGTTATAGGAGTCATCAGTATGGGGGAAAATAAACAGCATCCTTTTTCCTTGGAGAAAGAATGGGATATCAGGCAAGAAGAAAGAATGAAGAATTTCTCTTTTAAGTCTTAAACTGCCAAACAAAAAAACAGTAGTGATTGTACCAAAACACATTCTTCCAATATTGTATAGCTTTTCATTACGGTGCTGTGTTGAGTTTAAAGCTTCAAGTTGATTGGTTGGGAAATCCCTCCATCCACACCATACTAAGCCAGAATCTGAATATTCTATTGTTCTCCTTTTTGCTTTTGTTGCATAAGATTAAACTGCTGAATCATTGTGATGCTTCTGGAGAATATAGTCATCCTTTAACTTATGGAACATAACTACATCTTAGGGCTGTATAACAGGAGAGTGGAACTGCTCCAAGCAATGAGCATTTAGCCTCTATTTTTATGGTTGTTACTATGCAGTCACAAACAAAAATTGATGATGAAAGAATCCAGTTAATCTATCTCATGCAATATCATTAGTCACTTCCTAGGTTCTGGAGCTCCCTAAAGCAAAAAGAGAATAAAATTTCAAAATATTACATTGCTAGTCAGTTTTATAGATATCAAGTTTGTACAGGCACGTAAATCAGAATCTATTCAAAGTCAGAAGCAGATGTTTGAATTATTCCAACAAAGTAAAATCATCTTCTCTCTCCAATGCCACAAATCCACAGCGTTTTCATAAGTGTGGAAGCTGTAAAAAGGGATTGGAATTCATCATTTAGATGATTTATAGTTCCTTTGAGTCTTTCTGCACCAAAGTGGTGGGATCTGAGGATATCATGTTTTTGCCATAACTATGGCAATGTTGCAAGCAAGTCCTCTGTATGTGACACAGAAGTAGGCAGAAATCAGTGCCATTGAATAGTAAAATCATGAGAATCTCTCCTCTTGGCATTTTATTCTAAGTTATTCTTCCAACCAAAATGAAGAAAATGGTGGAGAGAAAATTAATAATGTGAAAGAATTCACAGAGGCCACAGAAGAGGTCTTCATTTGAGATTCTTTCTCAGCTGATCTCTTTAAAAATTTTATTTATTTATTTATTTATTTATTTATTATTTATTATTTATTTTCTTAGTTTTAGTTTTCTGTGCTGCATCCTTCCAAAAGGTAGCTTACAGACTTTCACACACTTCAGGGCCATTAAGAAAAATGATTATAAGATTGAGTCGAGTCTGTCTGAATGATATAAATAATAAAAGCGATGGTATTGCTAAAGAGTTGTTTCCCGACACTTCTTACAGCTTAAATGTTTGTCTGTTTTGTATACACCCTCCTCTGAGAGATCAGAGGAACCAGAGCTAGTGTTCATTGTTTTCCCATGGACCCAAACACACAACACGCTTTGTGTGCAGGAGAGAGCGCTAATGATCGATAACTGTCAACTGGGACTTTGCTGCCATGCCGCCTGTTGGTCTCTGAGGCGATCTCATTCTGAGTTACTTTCATACTTAAAGAAATTACCACCCTTGCAAAGAATACAAGACAAATACTTCTTTTTTAAAAATTTTTATTTATTAATTTGAGAGAGAGAAAGAGAAACATTGATTTGGTGTTCCCCTATTGATGCATTCATTGGTTGATTCTGGTATGTGCACTGACCAGGGATTGAACCTCCAAACTTGGTATATAGCAGGGGTGTCAAAAACTCATTTTCACCGAGGCCACATCAGCCTCACCATGGCCTTCAAAGGGCCGAATGCAATTTTAGGACTGTATAAATGTAACTACTCCTTAACTAGGGCCAAAGAGCTCGGTGCTGTCGCCAAGTAGAAACAAGGTGCTGGGCTGGATAAAACAAGGTGGAGGCCCGAATTCCACCTGCAGGCCTTGTGTTTGCCACCTGTGGTGTATAGGAACAACACTCTTAACAGGTGAGCTACTGGGCCAGGGCCAAGATAAATACTTCTTGTATTGAATCCCTATTTAAAAAATATTAAGAAGAAAAATCTCCAACATTAAAAAACAATAACATAAACTATCTTAATGTTTTTTTTAAATAAAATGTTAGAATGATGCTTCAGTTGAATCTCAAATGTCAATTAATAATATAGTAGTTCAGAATCTAAAATTTAATGAGGATACTCTGGAAACTAACTTGCCTACTTGTCTTAGGATATTATCAAATTAATGTCAATAAATTTGAATGGTAGAACAGCTAGAAATAGCACAGAATGGAAAGGGAAGGGAAGGGAAGTTATAAAATAGGATGGATGGGAATGAGTCAAATAGAAATAAAATTGACCACATGTAAATACTGTTTTGAGAAGTTCCGATTTCAGTTAAACATTCATACATGTACTGAATATCAGAGTAAAAAATATTTTTTACTGTGGTTCATAATTTTTTTTGAAAATCATTGTATCAGATCAAAACCCATTACTTGTTTTCTTTAACAGAGAATTGAATTCATGTCACAGTGTCAATTCAGAAATGGTTTTACAAGATTAATATTTTAAAAATCAAGCATCTATCTTCTCAACAAAAATATTACAGAAACGTATTTGAGTTAATCTAAGTGTAACAAGGATTTTGTGTAGGAGAATAAACCCATCACTCTCCTCCTTTAATATCTTTCACTGTTCTCTGTCATCTGCCCTTGCGCCTCTTCCATTTTAACCTGCATATGAATCACCTGGAAATCTTGTGGAAATGCAAATTCTGATTCAGTGACTCTAAGGCAGAGCTTGAGGTTCTGTACTTCTAACAATCTCCTGGGCGATGCCAATGCTCCTGTTCCGTGGACAGAGGCCAGCAACTCTGTTTGGAAAGAGCCAACTGTAAATATTTGAAGCAATTAAGCCACATGCAATTTTCGTCTCTCCTTCTGCTCCTCCACCACCACCACCTTCTCCTTCTAAAGCAATTTTTTGAACATGTAAAAACCTTTCTTACTCATTGACCTTACAAAGCAGTGCACTGAACTACAGGTTGGACTTTGCTGACACTAATCTAGAGTAACCCTAGCCAACAGAAATACGATGCAAGCCACAAATACGAGGAGGGACCAAAAGGAAGAAAAAAGAGCATAATTTATTTATTAAAAAGTGTGTATTTATTCTTCCATGTTTAAACTTCAGTCACCTTCAAAGTACTCTCCATTTGATGCAATCCATCTATCAAGATGTTTTTTTCCACTGCTCAAGACAGTAGAAAAAAGACAGGTCCTTTTTGAACCCATCAATTTTGATGCCTTTTAGTGCTTCTGCCATTTTTTTCTGTTTCACCTCTTCCACATCAGCAAAATGTTTCCTCTGAGGATTTTTTTCATCCGGGGAAACAAAAAACCATCCCTAGGGGCAAGATTGGGTGAATAAGGGAGGGCAAGGCACAGAGGTCATGCCATTTGGGGGGGGTCAAATGCTGCTAACACATAGCACTGTGGTGTTGGCTGGTGTGCTTGTAAATCACCCATCATGAAATGGGCAAATTCGTTGAAAGAGTCTTCAAAAAAATTCGCTGAAGCCGAATGCAATCTCTCCAAACACCACCAACTGGGGCACTGATACACATGGGTTCCTAGAACACTCACCTAGTCAGGGAAGCCTGTTCTACAAAGGGCCTGCCCTTCAGAAGATAATTCTGTTTTTTGAGGGTCCCCATTGTATAACTTTAAATTTCCAAGTAACCATGTTTTTTAAGTAAAAAGAAGCAGGTGAAATCAATTTTAATGACATGTTTTATTCAATCCAAAGTGTTATTTTTCAACATTAATCAATGTAAAAATTATTAGATATTTTGCATTTCTTCAGATAAAATCTTTAAAAGTCAATGTGTATTTTATGTACCGCTTATTTTAACTTGGAATAATCACATTCCCAGTGCTCAATAACCCCATGGGGCTACTGCCGAACAGTACAGATCTAGAAGGAAAAGTTTAAAATTCTTTCTTTGGCATATGATGTCCTTTATGTTTTCACCCTGCTCACCTCTCTATTGGCAGCTTCGTGTCTCAACCATATACACTTGACATTCTAGTCATATCGTAGTAGTTTTATTCTTTGAATATGTTGTTCCCTCTATTTGGAATGCCCTCCTCTTATTTGTCTCCTATCTAAAAACTTTACTCTCCCTTTCCCTAAATTGATGCAATTACAGTAGAATTAAATACATTAAGAGGACACTAGAAACTTATAAGAAAATTGTATAATGCTACATAAATAAATACTAACATTGCATAGTCCTAATTTTAAAACCAAGAACAGAAAAATTGGTAAGTTAATTATTACTTATTTTAATGTTATTATTATTACTATCACATTAATATTAGTGTTCTATTTCGAGGGAAAGACTTGTTTTTCTTCCTTTTATAAGACAGAATCTTCCAAAAGCATTTAAAATATATTTACTTATTACCATGGCATTTCTAAATATGTTTGGTGTCACTGCTTCTATTTAATAACCATGAAAGCTAAAACTTTCAGGAGGTTCGATAACCTTGCAATGGGCTTGATAAATACACTGAAACAAAAAGTCTTTGCAAATAAATAATTCTCAACTACCTGGGCTAATAAAACTGCAGTTACTTAGAAGATGACGATCAGTCAGGATAACTTCTGAAGTAAGAAATGTGGTGTACTCCAGAGTCTGAAATAGGGCTGTCAACAAAAGTTTGCTACCACCAATCCAGTGCCAAAAGGAGACCCCAATCTGGAGTGCAGTAAAAGGAGAGACTTTAATGAGGTGAACAGTTTGCAAACAGGGGAAACAAAGCCTTAAGTGGAAACCAAGTGCACTCCCCTGGGGCAAAGGGAAGACCTGCTTCTATAAAGAAAGTGCCTGCCCTGGCCCCTGTTTGGTCCATTTTTATGCAAATGAGGAATCTGATTTTGCACAGTTTGATTGGTCCACATAGCACTGTTCTGACTGGTAAGAATCAAGTGTCCTGATTGACCATTACCAAGCTGCTCTGATTGGTAGATAAAGATGCAAATGAGGATATAGCTACACAGCTCCTATTGGATGAGGCATGTTTCAGCTCATTGGTCAAAATATGATTTTAGGGACTCCTTTACATGAGCTGGCTCAGATGGCAGGAGCACAGTGTAGGAGGCTTGGCAGCCCAGCCTGTGGCTTTTCTCTGAAATGCAGAATGTGTGACAGCCCCTTTGTAAACAGTGGCTGCAACACTCTGATTATAAATTTAGGCTCGGTCGACCACAAGTTCTTTTTGACAGGTATATTCCTTCTCGGGGTCAACATTTCAGAGAGTCAGATATTCTGAATTTAATTCCAATTTTGGTGACTAAGAAAGTTATGAAAAATCCACACCCCAGTTTCTTCAACTTCAAGGAAGATCATAACAATAGTACTGCCCTCTCAGGATCATAGTAATAGCAAAATAACATAAGTTTTATTATGCAAAATTTCCCTCTAAGATTTTGTTTCTATGACCTGAGCCCCTTTTTAACAAAGTCAGATTTTCATGCAACAAACTTACCTCGGAGGTTCGGGCTAGAATGGTGAATTATTCCCAAAACAGGTACAAGGAGGTTCATTGTGAGTGCTCATCTGGGAATCATTTCCATTCTTTTTATATTTTTATTTTTCAATTTATTTTTAATTGAATTTATTGGGGTTACATGGTTAATAAAAATATATAGGATTAAAGGGTAAAATTCTATAATACATTATCTGTACACTGTATTGTGTGTTCACCACCCCAAGTCATATCCCCTCCAATCACCATTCATTCCCCCTTTTCCCTCCCCTGCCTCCCCCCACCCTCATTTCTCTCTGGTAGTCCTATGAACTTTGGTTAATATCAACGATGCTGACCACTGCCTGCACAGTAGCATTTCTAGGGCACTTGTAAAGACATCAATACCCAACCAATGACACTGTATCTCTGGGGGTGTGGGCTAGGCACAGATAATTCTTCCAAACTTCGCCTCCTCCTTTCAGCCCAGGTGATTCCCATGTGCAGTCAGGTTGAGAATATTACTGGGTCTATCAGCCTCGGGTTCTTTATTTGCAAAATACTGTTGATCCTTGAACACCACAATTTCGAACTGCATGAGGCCACTTATATCCGGATTTTTTCTTTATATACTATAAATGTATTTTCTCTTCCCTATAATTTTCTTAATAACACTTTTTCTCTAGTGTACTGTATGATAAGAATACAGTATATAATACATATAACATGTTAAATTTGTATTAACTTTGTAAGTAAGGCTTCTAGTCAACCGTAAGCTATTAGTAATTTTGCGGGGAGTCAAAAGTTTTATGCAGATTTTCAACTGTGTGGGGGTTCACATCCCTAGCCCATGCATTGTTCAAGGGTCAACTTTAGGACTAATTCCTTGCTCACAAATTGTTGTAAGGATGAAAGGAAACAATGTGTATAAAGTACCTGACACATTTTACAAATTTGATAAGAATTCTTGCCTATTCTCACGCTCCCTCAATTAATTCCCTTACTCTCCACTAATTGCTTGGATACTAGAACTGTTTTCTTCTCAAATAAAGCTTTTCCAATAGGTTTATTTATTTGTTGCTTTTGGTTGAAACAGACCTGTAGCTTTTGGCAGTGATTCAACCTCGACTCACATGGCGAGTACTGTGCATTCCCCCCACCTGCAGCCTCAGCCCCCCTAAGCAGAGACAGGCTCTTATAAGACAGCCCTCCTTCCCCATTAGTGGGGTGACCCTGTGACAGCCCCCAGAAAGATGTTTCCTGTCCTTGGAATTCCAGCCTCACAATCTTCTATATTGTCTTTAAAATACAGATTCCTGAGCCCTATCTTCACCTACTCAACCGATCTCTGGAGATATGACCCTCGTGACGAACTTTTTAACAGCTTTTCTGGTGGTTCTTACGCATATTAACATTTGAGAAACATTGGCATAGAGGAGAGCAACACGTATACCTATAGCCATCAATAACACAGGTTAATCTCCTGCCTACAATTTACTCAGAGACTGGGGAGGGAAGTAACACTGCTGAAACTTTTGTTTTTAACATCTAAATAGCTCTCTGCTTCCTAAAAGACTTTCTTGACCTTGAAAATGTTTTGTTGGTTTGTGTTTGCTCCCACAGTATCTTGGAGCTGGAAGAACTCTTAAATATCATTTAACTCAATCTTTAGTTTTATAAGAAAGTCTGCAACTTTTGCAAAGTCACCAGTCTGATGACACCATATACCTTAAGGGAAGTGACTGCCAACTCTCCTTTTAACAGGCAAAAATGCTTCCACTGGTGAACGCATGAAGCTTTAGTTTCCCACACTGGCCGCAGTTAGTGCACACATAGCTTTGCCTCCTCTCTCTCACCTGCCCTTTCATAAAAGCAATTTCTTTTCTTCTCTAAAGTTTGGAAATATATTCCACTTAACACACTAGCAACTGCTCAGTAGTCAAGGACAACTTCACATGAATGGCAGATTTTAAATATATAACTGGGCAAAAAAAGATATGACTACACAGGCTGTAACAGATTTGGAAATGATTTACTTTGAAAGACCTGAGACTGTTAGGGCAAAAGTTCCTTGCATGCACGTAAATGATTGTCAGAGCCAGGGGACTGCTAAATCACAGTCCCACACAAGTGACACACCCTCCCAGCTAACTGGCTCGCAGATGGGTGAGGAAAGTCAGCAGGGAGCATTGTCTGTTCACAATTCAAAAGAACCAATTCAACGGGCAATGAAAACCAAGAGCACTGGTATCATTAGAATAATCCCTCTTACAGTCATAGCTTTGGAATCTGTAAATGTACATCTACAGAGACGAGGAGCATTATACTTGTTTACTTAACTTGGCTTCCTACTATTATTGCTTTTATTTTTACTATGAAGTGTTTTTACATTTCTAAAGCTTGATTCATTTAGTAATTGCCATCCTCCTATTTGGGTCATTGGTCGTACTTATTGCAAAAGAAAAATACAAATCGTTATTCAAGAGCAAATTCCACATATTTTCCACGTCCTAAACTTTTCAACCCCTCTTATTTTGTGCAAGGCCGATTCATTTCAAGGAACAGCACATTCCCCAGAGGTAATCAGACCGAAGCAGGAAAGCAACAGAACTGGTCTTCGGCAGAGAGGTCCACAGTTTTTGCCATTTGCTGTCTTTTGTTTCAGGCCTTGTTTGTAAACATTATGAAGAAATTTTTTTAATAATCTTGTAGTTAGATTAGTTAAAATCACCCTGGCTCCTGAATCACAGGGAGAGTCACACACACACGCAGGCACACGCACACACACTTCCCTTTCCTCTTGTTCACAGAATAAGCAGGGCGTTGTTTTTGAGTATTCATTGCACTGTTGAAGAAAACGTAAATAAAACATGGTGGAATGAATGGATCACATCACTAAGATAAAACTGCCCCATACTTGAGGAGATTATACAGTTTATGAAGTAATGAGGTGCCTGAAGCTTGTGCGCGGAAAAGTGTCCCCACCGGCAAAGAACGCACACGGGACTCTCCTCGTCTTTCTCTTTTTTCCCACGACAGTGGTTGTAGAGTCTAGATTATCCTTCTGTCGTTGTGTTTCCTAAACGAAGCTATTTTTAAAAACTTGTGCAAAATAAACAATTCAAGATTCTTAAAAGCCAAGTATTGTACCTTTGACCTTTTAAAACAACTTCTTCCTAGAAAAGCCAATGGACCCACAGAGAGGGAGAGAAGCAGCCAGCCTTTACTGAGGGTTTACTGCCACACCTTTGCGTTAGGTATTGCATGTACAGAGCCCATTTTTCCTCACAACAACCTTATAAGGTCAAAACTATTATCCCCACTTCACAGATAAAGTACTAGCTCCAAAGAGGTTAAACAATTTGCCCAAGGTTATAAAACAATAAAGGGAAAGGACAAATTCGAATGCAGGCTGGCCTGACTGACTCAAAAGACTGGGTGTCCTTACCATACTGTTCAAAGGTCCTTTATTCTCTGCAGATATCACAGGATTCCCATGGCCTATGGGGTTTTTGTTTATTTGTTCGTCTGTTGATTGTTTGGGGTTTTATGTTTAAAACCAGGGTTTTCTGACTTGCCATCCATAAAGAGTGAATTAGCACCTTGGAATAGTGGGTTCCCTCAAGCCGTCCTATATCATCTCCACCTGAAAGTTCAATTATAACGATTGGTTATCAGTCAAGCCCAATTGTCCCCTTTGGTGATGCAGAAAACAAGGCAATGCCAACCGAGACACATGCAGGGCCAACGAAACATTTGGACGTGTACGGACCAAAGGAGTGTGGGCTGTGTGCCCGAGAGAAGGTGCAGGACAGTGCTGCCTGGATTCCTGGATTTCTGAAGTGACCACGGCCTCTCTGTGCTCTTCAGGAGCCCACTCACATGCAGACATTGCACTGTCCGCTGGCTGTCTCCTCACCCTCACTGTTTCTCAGAGAGCCAATGACACTAGAAACTAGGATATCACAGTCCTAACACGTTGGAGCCTCCCTGAATCACAGGCATAAGAGAGCACATGGGTATAGCCTCTGGGTAAGAAGAGAGAAAATTTTAAACAGAGGGAGTTTTTGCTTTTTGTTTTAACCACGTCATAAACTATGTCATAAGAGAGAACAACAAAATAATGGAACGACATGTCCGTCCACACCATTGTGGTTTCCCATAACCTTTCCGGTGCCCAGTGCAAGTACAGTGAAAAAGCGTGAACCCTGGAGTCCGGCTGACCTAGTTTTGCATTTCAGATAAACAATTCACTAGTTAAATGAGCCTCTCTGAATCTCTGTGATACCACTTGTAGAACAGGGACAATAATACCAACCTTACCACAGTGTTTTGAGGATGAGAGAGGATAGAAGTAAAATGCCTGGAAGACAGTCAGGAAACAGCACTGCCGCTATTGTTTGGTTATTTTAGCCCTAAAGCGGACCCAGGCTTTCCCAATGGAGAAATAGCTATTCTAACCTCTTTGATAGATACAGTTTGAATATGTTCTGCTTTGATAGACACTCTGAATCCACTTCAATCTGTAAAACACAAGTGATTAATATTCATTTATGTGGAGAATTAGAAAACTATCAAGTGAAGTTATTCAAATGGATTCATATGGCAAGAAGTAAAGCACAGAAGAGTTTTGTACAAAGTAGAATAAATGAGTTAGTGAAGTGCTAAGGGGTGACCACCTAGGTCATGAAGTGCATTAAATTTCTTAAAAGAAGATGCTTTTACGCCCACAAAGTAGCACATCCATGCCACAAGGAACTGCATACGTGTTTAACTGTCCTGGCACACGTTTTTTCTGTTCACAGTTTGAGGTAATAAACTTGTAGATTTTGTTCTTTTTATACTTACTGAATAAGTTCTAAATATGGAAAGATTTCAAAAATTGTCTTTGTATTTAATTTTGAAGAAATTATTTTGTATCATTCCTGTCCTCTGGCTCCATGCAACATCCCGATTCAAAAATTAGAAAATTTACCTTTCAGCAGGATCAGGTCCATAGTTAAAAAACAACTTCAAGAGATATTCTGTGCTGGTACAACTGTGTTCAAACACAAACACCATACCAAAGGGCTGAGTCAAGGGCAGACAGTTACACACATGCTGCAGCCAAAGCACTTGTCAATTTCCAAGACTTAATAAATGTGATCTCTGAAACCCATTGACCATGGGAAAAATGCTTCTGAGATTACCGTAATGCCCCCAAATGTTAACTGACCTCACATGCTAGCAGTAGGTGCAAATCTGGGCCATCTGTAAATAAACGGTGGATCTGTTACGTCTCTTTTATAAATGGATTTAAGTTTAGGTATACCCACACTTGGGAAAGAGACTAAAATAGCCACCTCTAGAGAAAAAAAGTATCATCTTGTTCAAATCACTTGAAGAAAAGCCTCAATTCATGCTCCTTCTAGTACTTTGCTCACAACTACAACTCAAGAAGATAGCTAGTATTAAGGGAATTATAAACATAACCAAAACGAGGGCTTAGAAAATTGATTAGATGACTTTCTTTTTTTTTGTTTTAATTTTCTTTTAAAAAAGATTTTATTTATTTTTTTTAGAGAGAGAAGGAGAGAGGGAGAGAGAAAGACATTGATCAGTTGCCTCTCACACAAGCCCAGCCAGGGAACTGGTCTGCAACCCAGGCATGTACCATGACCAGGAATCAAACCAGCAACCTTTTGGTGTGCAGGCCGGCACTCAACCCACTGCGCCACACCAGTCAGGGCTGAATTTTCTATTTTCAACACATAGTTTGATTGCTCTTTGAGTGCAGAGAATAATTTATGAAGTTGAAAAAGTGAGCACAGCTTCGTATACTTACCCTTCTATTACACCCAAACTTCCTGTGGTAACAATTATGTACTATTTGGAAATAAGCAACCATATTAACAAATTTCACAATATTTACTTCATCTATTCCACACCAAAGCTAAATCAAATTTAAGTTACTTTGCTTAATAGGAGAACAGGAACAAAAAGCAAAAGTTGATCAAACATATCAAAGAATAAGTTTTTATTTCTTGAGTACTCAGCTTTTCTTATTTGTTCAGTTTTAATTTTTGGTTTTGAGGTATAATTTGTACACAGTAAAACGTACAAATCTTTAGTGTACGGCTCAAGCAATTTTTAATGATGTATACCTCAGTAACCACCAGCCAGTTTATGATAAGGAATATTTTCACCACCTCAGAAAGATCATTTATACCCCTTCCTGGTCAAAGAAGTTCTCACTTCTATAATGTAACTTGGCTGTTTTCCATACTTTTCATTTATTCCTTTGTTTGAGAAATGAACAATTATGTATACTGAAAAGGCTTTTGTTCAATAATTAATCATAGCACAAATTTAGAGTGCTAATCACTAAGAATATAAAGGTGAAAATGGTAATTGCCATGGCCTTAAAGTTCTCTCAGTCTTTTTTATTTTAGATTATTTTCAATATTTAAAGCATACCTCTTCAGAGTGCTCAACATCATTAATCATCAGGGAAATGCAAGTCAAAAACACAATGAGATACTACCTCACCCCTGTTAGAAAGGTGTTTTCAAAGACAAGAAATAACAATTGTTGATGAGGATGTAGAAAAAGGGAACTCTTGTGCTCTGTTGGTGGAAAAGTAAATTGGAACAGCTATTATTTATGGAAAACATTATGGAACTTCCTCAAAATTAAAAAAGGAACTGTCATATAATCCAGCAATCCCACTTGTGGGTGTATATCAGAAGGAAATGAAATCAGGATCTCCAGGAGTCACCTGCAATTCCATGTTGATTGCAGCATCATTTACAATAACCAAGATATGGGGACAACCTCAGTGTTCACCGTTAGATGGGTGGGTAAAGAAATCGTGGTACATACTTGTAATGGAATACTATTCAGCTATAAGAAAGAACGAAATCCTGCCATTTGTGACAACATGAATGAAACTGGAGGGCATTATGCGAGGTGAAATAAAATGGACAAAGAAACACAAATATTACATGGCGTCACTTACAGATAGACTCAAAAAACAATTGAATGTTGAATTCACAGAAACAGAAAACAATGGCAGTGTTACCAGGAGCTGGGGAAAATGGGAGATGTTACTTAAAAGGAACACACCTTCAATTACACAATGAATAAATTCTGAGAATCTAAATACAGAATGGTGACTTAGTTAATAACATTGTATTGTATACTTGAAATTCGCTAAAATCTTAAGTTCTCACTACACACAAAAAACATAATTAACAATGTGAGGTGATGGATATGTTAATTAACTTGATTGTGGTAAATATTTCACAGTGAATATATATATATATATATGAAATCACCACAGTGTATACTTTAAATATATGCAATTTTGTTTGTCAATTATACCTCAATAATACTGGAGGGGGGAAAAGCACATCTTTCAACAATGCAGTTGATGCCCAGATCAAGGATCCTACTATAGATACTGACTAGATAAACCACCAGAAACATTTGTATCTGCCTCACAAACTGCTATATCTACCCCCCCCCCAAAGTAGCTTATTTTTTAATGTGCAAGGTTTATCCTTAGCAAATACTTTTTATAAACATCTGTAAGGTTTGCCAGGGGTGTCCAACCCGCAGCCCATGAGCCGCATAAGGCCCAGGATAGCTATGAATGTAGTCCAACACAAAATGATAAATTTACTTAAAACCTTTTTTTTGCTCATCAGTTTCCTTTAGTGTTTGTGTGTTTAATGTGTGGTCCAAGACAACTCTTCTTCTTCCACTGTAGTCCAGAGATGCCAAAAGGCTGGATACCATTCTCTTTGCATTGGCCTTTCCACATCACATATTTTCTCATTTGCCAACTCTCAAATAGTCATTCTCTCAACTTCTCCAGAACCCATTTTCTGACAAGGTTAATATGCCTCAGACTTCATATACCAGAATCTTATAAAATAGTGGAAAAATAAAGAGAAATAGTAAATAAAACTGCTTGCCAATCTTACTGTCTCAGTTTGAGACTCAATTATTTTTAGTAACTAAGCATGTTTGCTTTCAATTATTTTCATGACTTCTATTACTTTCAATGTCAGAATAATGACCTTCTCTAGAGTATTTTTATTTTATTTATTCTTTTAGTTTTGATTCATAGTTCTTTTTCTCCCATCTTGCATTGAATACTGAATTTATTTCCTTCTATTTTTAAAAAATCCTCACTGAGGATGTTTTTGTTGTTGTTGTTGATTTTAGAGAGGAAGTAAAAAAGAGAGAAAGAAAGACAGAGGGGGAGAAGAGAGAGAGAGAAACGTCGATCTGTTGCCTCCTGTACATGCCCCAGCTGGGGACTGAACCCATAACCTAGCCTTCATTCTTGTCGTATAATGTAGGGCTATGAATTTGCTTCCGAGTAGAAATTTGACACCATCCAGTTTTCTTCCAAATAGGTTCTAACCAAATCCTTTTCAAATATTTAAAAATTAAGAAATACTTCTCAAAAGGCCACTCATTGAA
>VMDR010013750.1:0-24530 GCA_007922815.1 Macrotus californicus | reverse complement strand
CAGTTGGAAGACTGACCAAATCGAACAGTAAATAACACTTTGCCCTCAGCCTATTTAGACTTCCTTTCTAACTTGCCCAGATGGTTTTCAATGCTATTTCAGGTTTCTAGTACAAACACAGCTCTCTTTTAAAGTAACTGTTATTAAGCCTTGATTCACTATTTATAGTTTTAACTTTTTCTTATTACAGAAAATTACCCTCTCTCTCTATCTGACCACCCCCAAACACCTATCCACAATAAAGTCAGTACACTTTCATCAGGAGAAGAAACAAGTCAAGTAACTCTGAAACTTATTAGATGAAGACAACCACAGTCACCATTTTTATGTGTTTCTTCTCATTTTTTCCCACAGATAGAAAGATACATAGGTACAGTAGTCCACCAGAGCTACGTTCAAAGATTCCCAGAGGATGCCAAAAACCATGGACGGTACTGAATCCTGTACACATTATGTGTTTCCTATACATACCAGGGGGGACAAAAAACAACCACTAGAACTATCTTCTGGAGGGTGGGCCCTTTGTAGTTCAGGCTTCCCCTGACAGGTGAGAGTTCTAGGGACCCATCTGAATCAGCTGGCATCGTTGTGAGAGGCTATGTTCGGCTTCAAGGAGTTTTTTTGAAGACTCAAAGCGTTTGCCCATTTCATGATGGGTGATGTGTGAGCACACCTGCCCACACTGTGCTGAGTGTTCAGCAGTTTTTGACCAAAAATGGTATGACTCCTGTGCACCACCCTCCCTATTCACCTGATCTCTCCCCCAGCGACATTTTTTTTTATTTCCCCAGATGAAAGAATTCCTCAAAGGGAAACATTTTTCTTGTATGAAAGAGGTGAAACAAAAATGACAGAAGAACAAAAAGGCATCAAAATCAATGAGTTCAAAAAACTGTTTTGAGCAGTGGGAAAAAGTCTCGACAGGTGTATTGCAGCGAATGGAGTACTTTGAAGGTGAATGAAGTTTCAACATGTAAAAATAAATACACAATTTTTAAAAAATAAATTCCAGGTTTTTTGCACCCCCCCATATGTACCTATGATAAACTTTAGAAATTAGGCCCAGTAAGAGATTAATAACAATAACTAAGAATAAAGCAATTACCACAATATACTGTAATAAAAGTTAGGTGAATGGGCTCTCTCCCAAAATGCCTTACTGTACTCACCTTTGTTGTGACGACCTGAGATGATAAACTGCCTTATCACACCGAGAACGCCCACCTTTTCACCGAAAGGAAGCACTTTGCCGCCTCTCTTTGGCACATCCATCACTGCTCTTGTGCTTCCAGGTCACTACTATCTAAAGTAAGGGCTTTACGTGAACACAAGCACGGGACCCGTGACACCCCGTGACGGCCAACAGGGCCACTCAGTGACTAACGGGCTGGAGCGCACGCAGCGTGGCCACGTCGGCGGAAAGAACGACTTTCACGTGGGCGGAGGGAGACTCGCGAGATTTCATTACGCCCCCTCCGAATGGCACATAATTTAAAATTGTGGTAAAATATTACATTTTAACAAGACACATAATGGTCTATTCATCCAGCAGAAGTGTCGAGGCCCTTCCATTGGTATAGGTGTCCTAGTTGGGGTTTTGTATCTTTTTTTTTTTTTGCATGAGCCACACCCATGTTGCTGTTTCTTTAAATTGCAGCAAAGGGCTATCGGAATGCAGAATCTTAGAAATTTTTACAGGTTTTTCCCAATCATTTTTGGTTCATCTTTCCCATACTTATTTGGAGCGTTAGTGTTTTCAGCCACCCCCACTCAAGTCTTTCCAAAGTATTCAATTTAGTTTTCATAGAAACAGTTCTCTTTCACATTTTTATTGGTTTACCTAATATTTAATTAAATATTGTAACAAATAAAAAATACAACTGCACCGACCAGCTTGCAGACAAAATACAACTGTTTCTTGGTAAAAATACAGCTAAATTGGTAGGACCAGGAAAGTTCAGCAAACCAGTCTCTTTCTAGTCTTCAGTGACGAGTGTGAAAGAGAATTGAAGACCAGTGTTAATGCGGCGATTTGACTAATTGGGGATCGACGGACTGAGCTTCTACTGTAATGATCTGAGCTAGGGCCCCAGTGGTGAGTAAAGAGAGGAAAGGACAAATTGAAGACACCAAGCCACTAGCTTGGGAAACAAACAGCCTTGAGTTCAACTTCTGACTTCATCACTTAGCTGTGAACCTCCAAGTTTCCGTTTTATTACATGTAAAATAAGAATAATGTAGCAAAAGATTGATTCAGAAAATGCACCTATTGTACCTAGCAACGTGCCTGACACAAGTTAAGTAATTTATACGATATTACGTCAGTAGAGTTTGATATTGAACTGAGGAAAGTGAAGAGTCAAAGATGACTCCCTGTTATCTACCTTGGCTGAATAAAAGATCAGGATACCACTAACTTGTTGAGGTCTAACTGCTGCCTTGGCCTCCAAGGGCTCCCCTAAATTCATTCCTGCCTCAGTCAATCCCATCCTTTGCACTGTCCTGGTCTTTTAAAAAATTGCATTGTTGTACTCTTTTAAGATCTTTAAAAGACTTCTCATCGCTCTTGGGAAAAGGACCAAAATTCTCAACACAGCCCACCAGGTCGTTATGCTCTGGTCCTCACGACAACCCCAGACTTACCTGGCATAGTCCCTCCCCTTGCTCTCTGTTCTCTGGGCAGATGGGCCTTCTCTTTGCCTGTGAAAAACACAGAGGTAATAAGTGACCAACAGAGACAGAAATGGAGCGTGTCATATAATTAGATGTCAAGGACTTCAAAAGGAAGAGAAAAAAAAATAAAATAACTCAGCATTTACCCAAAGAGGTTGAATACTGTAAACAAACAAACAAAAAATGATTTATTTATTTATTTATTTTTAGCAAGGGAAAGAGAAAGAGAGGGAGAGAAACATCAATGTGTGGTTGCCTCTCATGTGCCCCCTACTGGGGACCTGACCCACAATCCAGGCATGTGCCCTAGACCGAGAATCAAATCAGCGACCCTTTGATTCACAGGCCAGCACTCAACCACTGAGCCGCATCAGCCAGGGTTAAACTAGAAATTTAAAAAGGTGATGTTTACATATCTACCCTTCTACCCTGGCTACCTAGTATTTAGGGGTATGTGGGGAAGCTCAGATCTGTTTCAGGGTATAAAACTCAGACCATTCATAGACACTAGATCCTCCAAGACTGTTGCCTCTGAGCACTTTCTCTGAATGTCCCAAAGGCACCTCAATCCCAGCAGCTCCCTCCCCCTGTCCACCCCCATGCACCTCCACAGTCCACTCCTGAGTAGAAGAGAGTTGTCTGGCTCCCCCTGCCCTTGATCCTAATGATAGGGCACTCCAGCTCTGTCTGGGTTTGCCTAGGTTTGTCATCTGTCCCCAGTCTAGTTCTCTCCTCCCATCCATCCTCCTCTCAGATTCTGGGGTGGTCCTTCTAAAACATCGGCTTGATCACACCACTCCTGGGTTGAAAAAGAAAAAAAGGAGAGGAAGTAGTAGAACATAGGGAAAAAAATGCTGGCCCTGCTCCCTAAACTTGATACCAGGAGTAGGGAGGAAAAAGAAATGACCTCGGTTTGAAAGTCAATTGTGATTCAAGTGGGGTTGGTTATCAGAAGAGAGCCAAACGACAATTAGTTGTACCTGCCATTTTTCATTCATTTAACTATAAAATAGCATAAATCCAACATTTCCCTATGTACGCTGTGATATGGTTGAGGCATTGAAGATGATATGATATGTACAAGTTAACACAAAAGGGCAGACCCTCTTTCTGAAATGAGGCACAATTTTCTGCAGGCTTAAATTACCTTCTCTACAAAATTATAGGGAAAAACCCTCAGACCTTTTGTTTTATGAGAGTAGTAGAACACTTAGAATGGCCATTGAAGAAAAAAAGTCCCTTGGGAATTGGTGGAAATCGCCAATGACTCCAAGTGAGAGCCAGACAATACGTACAACCGATGTCCTCACATTTCCCCTCTCCACACGGGGCTCAGCCCTTGCTGAGCAGGTTCGTGGGAACATGTATTGCTGCCTCGAGACAACCTTATACAAATTACATGTTCATAGTCCTCTTCTAGTGGGGAGAGAGCATAAGAGAAACACTTTTCAAACAGTGTATTTGTTTAGCAAAGAGTGTTATTTCCAGGGTCATCGGAAGGGAGCTTCTTTCTGACTTCTGTATGAAATGCCAACACGCTTCTCAAAATGTTAGGAGAGCATCCACTTGAACTGTTATTATTCAACAGGTGAGCAGTGGTCTCCATCTTCTTGTATCATTGTCCCATACCTGGTAAACAAAGACATTCAGGAGTTGTCTTGATCCTCAAGCTGCACATGTCATTTGTCTACACAGATGAGCCACATCACAGCCTGAGGCTAAACTGGGTTTCTGGATTTGTGTAAAGTGGTATCATAAAGCATTATTTGAAAAATTCAGAACAATCTTGAACAAGAAACACATTTACAATTAAGAGAGAGGAATGATTCAGGGTGCAGTTTGATTGCTGTCTTCTTAGCCTCATGAATCACAACTGATAAGAGAGAGAGAGTTAGAGTTAGAGTTGGGTTATTGCTTTGGCTCCTAAGACACCATTACCCAGGTGGTTGAGGGTACACCCCATTCTCCCCTCACTCCAGACCTCCCTCAGCTTCAGTGTTGTGAGAGAACTTTAATGGCAACACCCAGTGCAAGATGGAGAAGCAGGAGCCACACTTGGCAGGAACGGGTTTGTCAGGACCATCGCTGTGGACTGTGAGCAATACTTATTGTGGAGGGTCATTTTGCAGGGAGAGGAGACTCAAAGACAACTCACAAGTTTCTGACCTGGCCACCTAATAGTTGGTGGTGCCATTTCCTGAAATAGGCAAGAAAAGAGAAACAGATGATGACCTGTTTGGTTTCAGACATGTTGAGTTTGAGCTGCCTGTGAAACTTCTCAGGGCAGGTGTCTAGGAGGCAGTTGAGAGCTGTAGAGAATCTAGGGTAGAGCTATACATTTTGTGCCATCTGTTCAGAGATGCCAGCTAAGTGACAGCTGTGGAGGAGATGGTCCAGAGAAAGCACGTGATGGAGCACAAAAGACCACAAAACCCTAAGATGATCCACATTCCAAAGAGTAGCAAAAAGTGACCTTAGCCCCGGCCGGGTGGTTTGGTTGGTTGGAGCATCGTCCCAGACTCCAAACAAAGGTTGTGGGTTTGATCCCTGGTTGGAGTGCATATGGGAGGCAACTGATTGATGTTTCTCCCTCTCCCTCTTCCTCTGTCTCTAAAATCAATAAACATGTTTTTTTTATTTTATTTTAAGTGACCTTAATGGAAAACGTCTGAATAACAAGATTAGCCTACGGTTGTAAGAAGGAGGTCTGAAAGAAGTTGTTACCCAAAGAAATGGCACTGAGGACTTAATCTGCAAACTCGTTTTTGGAAAATTCTAACACTTCTTTGTTTCTAGATTTCCCCTTTCAGAGGAACTGGCTACAGAGCATTAAATTTGAAACTGGACTTTCAAATAAAGGGAATAACTGTAAGGACTTTGTTTTCAGGATATAAATCAGCAAGTAGGTAAGCCAAGGAATAATAAATAATCATTAGTTGAAGCATAGTAATGTAAATCCTAGAAACTTTTATTTCTTTTTAAAAATTTGTTGTCCAGTAAGACACCAATATCATAAAGAGCCACTAATTGGTGCTTATAAAGTGATTAATTTCTTTATTTTCCCTCCAGTCATTTGAAACATTCTATAAGACGCCTTTGTTTTAAACCCCCCCAAAAGTAGTATTTTAACAGGGACTTTACAAGGGCTTGCATTCTACAAGGTTTTAAAGCATAGTGGCAATGGTTCTCAGCACCATAATTCAATACCAGCCTCCTTTGTACCAGACGTTTTTTTGTAGGTTCAGAAGATATGCAGGACCATGAACTCCAACACCAAAATTTCAGAAAGCAATTCTTCCACTTTTTAAGTGCTATCTCCCTTGTAAAAGAGGTCCTACATGATTAAGAATGAGGATGACTGATTTGTCAAGCTCCTCCATTTTCTTTCTCTAGGAGTAAACCAACCATTTAACATTTGCCCTTACGTGAGATGACTTGGAGCTCTCTGCCAGGTCCCGTATTCTCCAATTACCTTGTCCCAGGAGGAATCCTATTCACAGCAGGCATCTGCTCTCCAGAAGAGCTTAGATGGATGCTGAAGAGGATGATGCATGCAAACACAGTACTTATGGATGCTCCATGTACAGCTGACCCTTGAACAACAAGGGGTTTAAGGGGCACTGACCCTCCGTGCAGTCGAAAATTTCTGCATCAATTTTGACTCCTCTGAAATTTAACTACTAATAGCCTACTGTTGACTGGAAGCCTTACTGATAATATAAATAGTTGATTGACATATATTTTATAATGTATTCTTACAATAAAATAAACTAAAGAACATGTTATTAAGAAAATCATAAGGAAGAGAAAATATGTTTATAGTATTTATTGAAAAAAAAACCCACATGTAAGTGGTGTGTTGTTCAAGGGCTACCTCTACATTCCTCACAGAACTGAGTGGGTAGAAGACTACTGTGACTTTGACGTTGATTTCTCTGCATTTTCATTCAAGAACTCCTGAGCTCTTGGAAACTCAGTGAGCAGTCACTGCACCTGACAATGGAAAGACCCCATTTCTCCTTTCCTTGTCTTTCCCTGGTTGGTTCTGATTGCCTTCCCATCTACATGTTTAGTCTTCCCCTTCTCAGAAAGAAGTATCTAAAGAGCCTGTGCCCTTTGATCTTTTCATAGTTAGAAAGAGTTTAATATTAAATGTCCAGGAGGGGGCTCATTGGCTTGTATTATACTAGTAAACACCTGGCTACTTGCCCTACCGCGGGGTTTGAGGCCTCATATGCTGGGTCTACACATGGACTCCCACTCTTTTCTGATGTCCCCATTCCTGTACTTGCCTTGCTTTTGGGCTATGCAACGCATCAGTCAAAACAATGAGAAAACTAGGAAAACAAGAACAGCCTCTTTGGCTCTTGCTGATACTACTACCTGAGAACTAATGCTTTGCTGTGCATTTCAATTCAGAGCCCATGTCTCTGCAGCTCTTACACAGGCCAACAGGATGCAGGCTGTCAATCTCTCTGAACTTGCATTATGGACTTCTATAGCTGACCACTTGCTGGAGGCTGTTACAACCCTGAAACTTGGTGCTTTCTGCCTCTCAAGTGTAGCTGGAATTGGCACAGATCTCCTTGGGTCAAGCTTATACGACTAAGGGGGCCAATATCAGATTACCTGCCCTGCTCTCTGCACTGACTTATTAAGAATAAAAATGTGGAGTGTCCCTGATAGATCTCAAACTATACCGTTAACCTCAAATGTACAAGAATGTTTCACTCTACATCAAAACTATCCTCAATTATCTGTAATAAACTCCCTTGATAAAGAGAATAAACTTTTAAAATGTGTTCAGATCACATAGATGTGGTACATGAGTATTAGTAACAACCTTTGCAAATAATCACTTTTTAGTAAAGGTAGGGTGACCAACTGTTCAGGTTTTCCCAGGACTCTTCCAATTTTAGAATGAAAGTCATGCGAACTTAGATGATTGGTCACCCTGGGAAAAGGAGCCAATCCTTCTCATTCGTCTTGATGTATATAGAATGAAAAACAAGTCAATTTAACTACAAGTAAAATTATCACCTGGTGAGTCTTTTTAATTGTAGCCCCCTCCCGTCCACTTAGCATACTGTAACCACACAGTACTTCCAGCACAAGGGGATTTTTAGAGTGCTCTCCCCTTTAAAGGGCCTTTTCCATGCCCTACATGCCACTCTGCTCCTCGGACTGTCATCAACACTGCCCTCTAGGTTTCAGAAGATCATCTTGAACCGGACAATGGATAACCTTGGTTTCAATGGGAACTCCCTAGAAGTTGTCCTAATTTTCTCATTATTTTGACTGATGCATTGCATAGTCCAATTTTCTTCATTATATAGCAAGTATTTTAAGTGTTTAAACCAAGGAGGGATTGGAAACTCAAATGCTATGTTAAGCCAGATAAACAGATTGTTGATGTTGTTTTTTTTTTCTATTCAGCAGGACTTCTTAAAGTCTTAATTTGCTAAATATACACTGTGAATCTCCCAAGGAATCAAGTATGTTCACTGCTTCCCGAATGTACTTGACTGTGGTTGCCTTTGGAGGGATAACACTATCAACACCTTGTGGACCTCATATCTGTCTGTATAAAGTTTGGGAAGAGCTAGTGTAAATGGAAAAGCACGGATGGAGAGCGTGGTGCCAGAGAGCTCGGGCTTTAAAAGTTAGCTGCAGTGCTTTCCAGTTGAGTGATTTATTTACTTAACCTATCTGTAAATCTTTTATTTATTTAAGTTTCCATGTTTTGTTTTGTTTTTAAAGTAGGGGAGGAAGGAGATTTAAAGGCATTTTCTGCTTTCCCTTTCGTGTATCAGGTACCTACCTCTTGGGACTGTTACAAAGATTTATAAGATCATGTATCAAAGGCACTACCTCCAAAGTTCATGGTGTGGATGTAACATAAATATCTCACTTTAGCAATTATAGCTTCATGAGAGACTAATGGAACAAAGCTAAAACGAAGAGCAGGAAGCCAATGTGTGTTATGATTTGAGGGATAGTGCATACCTAAAATCATTGCCCCCCCTCCTTGCCTATCATTTCAGAATTTCTTTTCTTTGAGACATTCTTATCATTTTAAACTGTTATTAAATGACCCCTAGCAGACATTTCTTAAAAGATAATGTGAGAAAACAAATAAATGGGTAGAAAGAGAAGAAAAGCAATGTGTGCTTTGTCCCCCCACTTGGAGATCCACAAGGCATATGAGCATAGTAAAGTCTCCTTTTGGGAGTTTGTGTGGCAAAAAGGTCATAAAGAAGGTGGAAAGAAGTGGCCAGAAGGCCTTAAAGATACAATTCACACCCTTCCCACGTAACAAATAAGAGGTGAGAGGGATAGAGACCCAATTGTTAAGTTCCTGAACTCAGTGTTCTATTTGGGAAAAAAAACCCTCCAAGTCCATACCCAGTCTTATTTCACAGACTCGATATGTTTCAGAAAAGCTGCTCTTCGTGCAGTTTATTAAGCACGTTTCCCCACAGGCTTCCATTACAGGAGCATCCTCAACACCTAGCTCAGTGCCTGACAAGTGGAAGATTATATAAGTATTGAATGAATGCCAAGAACCAGTGCTCTCTGGAGATTGTGAATAGCAGTTATCTATAGCAATTACACTTCCCTATATAACTGACCTTCTGGAAGCCCAGCCTTCAGATAGCTTCTTCCTTTTCTCCAGGCACCAATTGCAGTAACAGTTATTACTGCCTCTCAAGTGCCTGCCTATTGCTGGCTCAGTGATATCATAGTAATATGGCTTTGACGTGCTATAATAAATACAGAATAAGAAAATGAGACAAAACCCTGAAATTCACCTAAATGTCCAACAATGTTCAATTCTCACAGCTGACGATGATTGAAACTTTAAGATATATATGTTTTTTAACCAAGAAGAAATAAAAACATTTTCCTTTCAATTAAAACCCTGTATGTAAATTCTAGGTGATGACTTTTTGTTTTGCTTACTAAACAACAATACAAATCACCTGAAAACTCAGAACTTCACTCAAGCTTTCTTTAAAAAGCGGCATGTTGCCAAAGAATTCATAGCAGAGCATAGCTAGAGCTGTGGTTTGCTCTTTGACATTTAAAAGTATCTACCTGAGCTCTTCAGCACACAGATACTGAAATATTCAACAGTGTTCTGATATTTCCAGTGCTGCTGCCTGCTCCAGCACTTTTAATTCCTAGGGTATGCCGGAGTTGCACATTAGCATTTAAACGGACAGCCAAGGCCTGCAGGAACCAAAGATATATGGTGTCACAAGGTAACTGGCTTCAGCTCCTGCAGGGACTGCAGAGTCTCTTTGCCTCTTCTACTGTTCCCACTTCTCTTTCAACTTTTGCCTTCCTGCATGCGGGCTGATCAGTTATCTGCAAGATTTGTAACCAAGAGCTTTGATGTCAGACAGAGGTATGGTGTCAACATACTGCAGTTGAAGAAAACACTCTCTCCTTTAGGATGTCGTGTGTTTTTCTCTCTGTTGAGTGCTCACTCTGATATGATAAAGCAAACTTCAGGTCCTTGGTTTTCTCACACAAAAGATCGGTCCTCGTGCCAAAACTGGAACTTTATTTGGTATAATGTCCCTAACTCTGCTAAACCACCAGGCTAGGGCAAAAATGGGCTCATATACATAAAATTTCTTATACATAAAGTCCCCAACTGCTTATGTCTCAGCAGCAGAACCACAAAGTACCACCTACTACAGTGTTTATACTTGGATATAATCACCCGCCTACTGAAACTCAGACATGCTTCCTATACAACTTAATCACACATTTCTCTAAGGACCTCCATTATGCTGCCTTTTGACCTCAAGCGTGATAAAGATAGGTCTTACCAGGACACCCAGATAACCCTGTTACACTGCCCTGTCGGTAGAACCATGGATCCAGGACACAAGGCTGGGGGGTTGAAACTGTCCCATAAGTTTAGATAATATGTACGAAGTGATCAGAACAATGCCTGACCTACTTAATGCTCAATGAATGCTCTTAATGATTGTAATTATTATCAATAAATTACAAAAATGATTTCAAGAGCCCAGACCCAGGTGAATTATGTACTGGGGCGTTGAACAACGTGCAAAGATGCTTGTTGAAGGGGGAACATATAAAACACACCAACGTCTGGCACCTGCAGCTTCCGACTCTGCCGTGATGAACGACAGAAGACACCGGTGCTGAGACACTTGCTAAGGTGGCGTCTTGTAAATGCGTAAGTTCATTTGATTGCCGTCAGTATTAGTGTCCTATTTCTGCTGTCAGAAATTATCGTAGCCTTCGTGGCTTACAGTTCTGGAGGCAGAAGTCGGAAATGACTTTGAGGGGTTAAAATCAGGGTGTTGACAGAGGTGGTTCCCTCTTGGAGCTTCAGCACAGAACTCATTCCTTGTCCTTTAGCTTTCTGGGGGCCACCCGGGCCCTCTTCCTAGCGTCACTTCACCTCTGGCTTCCCCCCTCACACAGTCACTCCTCTGTCTTTGACCCTCCTGACTCCCTTTTATAAGCTTGCTTGTGATTCCATCATTGGGCCCACCCGGGTAGTTCAGGATAATCTCCCCATCTCATGATCTTTAACTTAATTATTAGAAAAATACACACTACTTAAAAGAGGAAAAACACTCTTTGTGCTTCTCTCTACTATTCAAAACACTTCACTTCTGACACGTGCAGATTTTCCACACAAGGCAATTCTCCAACTTTCCAGATACCAAGGAGATATCCTACAATGTAACTTAATTCTGACACTATTTACCTGTAATTATCATTAAATCCCACAGTTTAAGGGCTCAGTCCTATAAGATTACCACCTCCTCCCAAATTCAGATGACAATCACAAGTCCAAGTTGTCAGTGATAATTTAATAGAGTATCTCACAAAACTAAAAAAATAAGTTTATTTACTCGATTACTACTTTATTAAAATAAAAGAATACAACTTGGGAACAGCCAGATAGAAGAGGTGATGCATAGAGTGAGACGTGGGGAAAAGGGCACACAGCTTTCACGCCCTCTCTGGACACGCCACCCTCCCAGCACCTCCACATGTTCAGCACCAGGAAGCTCTCCTAATCTCTCCTGCTAGGGTTTTTGGGGAGGCTTCAGTACACGGGCATGATCAATTACATCACAGACATTTGGCTCTTAGGACAACCTCCAGTCCTTCCATTGTTCCTGGAGGTCAGGGCTGAAGGCTTCCACAGGTTTAATCACAGATTTGGTTAACCTGGCAACCAGTCCCCATTCTCAGGGATTTTCAAAGAGTTACCACGTTAACATAAACGCAGGTGTGGTTGAAAGGGCCTTGTGGAAAGACACTGATGTAGCCTTTGTAACTCTTAGCACTTAGGACACTAAAACAGTCGGGCAAAAAATGGGAGGAAGACCAAATACATACACACATATTTCTTGTTATGTCACAATATCACACTACTACTAAAGTCTTTAGCCCATGACTTTGAGCTATAACTCAGTTAGAAATGAGATTTCAACAGAAATCCATTTTGCATTGTAGTGTTTTCTATGGTAGAAAAAGAAAGAGCACGGGCTTTCCTAGGTCTGAGTCCCCTTTCTGAAGTAGCATTAGACAAGAGCTTTAAGTTTCAGATTTCCAACTTAGTGAACTGTTTGAAACCCTCAAAAATGTTGGTATTAATGAGAGTAATAAGAAGTAGGTAATGAACACAGAGGAAGGGCTATATAGAGATTTCAGATTCAGGTGCATTCTAAATAAAATTGAAATTGCTATCAAGGAGATAGCAGGTACACAGGCATTGATAAAATATCACCAAGGTTTCTGTAAAGGGAAAAAGGAGCAAGAAGGAAGCTGGAGGCTGGAGTCACCCAATAATGTAAATAGCTCCTGGGAAGAAAAAGGAGACCTAGAGTACAAACATTGGGATGAAATGGAAACTATGAACCAATAAAACTAAATTGTGATTTTTTTCATCTTTAGACTTGCTAGGGGAACCATTTTGTTACATAAGTCATTGCTAGCACCTCCCAAAGACATTTTAACTGGTGGCAATCATTGACACTTTTAATAATTTTAACAATTGTGGTATGACTTGTTATTTACAGCTGGAATAAAATCATAGCATAAAATGTACAGCAAAAAGTCATATTTTTGCATGCTTCTGTTCACTCATGAGTATCACTTACCTATGATGATTTAGATTAGATGACTTCTAGGAGTCTCTTGAGCTCTAAAATTCTTTGAGTGTATGAAATACAAAGGACATGGTGCCTTCTCATAGAAAACAAACAACTGGGGACTTTTCCTTCTGGCCAAAATGCAGTAGCAGGAAACTGCCTTATCCTTCACTTTAAACAAGTACTCATGAGCCCTAGTACTATACCATCTTACTGCCTAGAGAAAGTTCCCAGTGCACTGAGCAAGGGGAGACAAAATACAGCAGGGTGGTCTCACTGTGTTGAGACTACAGAAGTCAGGGTTCAAGGTGACCAAGGTGGCAAGATTTTATGGAGCAAAGTACCAAAGAGAAGAGAGCTACAGAGGGAAAAAGAGAGTCTCAGAAATTTGCAGACAGCTCCCTTTGAGTCTTTCAGCTGCAAACTAATCAGTGTGCATGTATGTGAGGAAACTACCCACAGGGAGAGGCAGAGTCACCAAGAAAAGAACAGGCAAAACAACGTGTAGAAATTGTTTAGCTGGAAATAGTTTCTGTTCCCACTAGTCAGGGTAAAATGATCTTGTATACACACAGCAATGGGAAGAATCCTCAGAAGGCCTCAGTAGTGAGGTTAAATTAATCCTGGGCCACAAACTGTTTTGCCTCCATTCTAGCTAATTAAAGCCAAGTCTCTAAAGGAACTCACTGATTCTAAGTAAATTAATGGAATGCAGAAAAAAATCAAATGCTATTTAAAGGACCAAAACAAAACCCAGCACAAATAATGTAAAATCTGCAATGTCTAGAATTTAATTACAATATCAGGTATGCAAAGAAGCAAGAAATATAACTCAGAACCAAGAGAAAAATTAATCAAGAGAAACAGACCCAGAAATGGCACATAGTATGGATCCAGCAGACAAAGACGTTAAAATGCTAATGTAAATATGATTCATGTGTTTAAAATTGTGCAGTAAAACATAATCGTGATAAGGGGAGAAGTAAAAGATCTAAGAAGGCCCCAAATAGGACTCCTGAGAACATTATCTGAAGTGAAAAACTGCTGGATGGATTTAGCAGCAGATCAGACACTGCTAAAAAATAAGTAAATAAATCTACTTTAAGGCATGATAGAAACTATCCCAAATAAGCATAGAGATTAAAATAAAGACTGAAAGAATGACTTGTGGGATGATATAAAGTCATTTACTGTATGTATAATTAGAGTCTCAGAGGAGATAAGATAGAGGGATAGGAAAAAATATTTGAAGAAAGAGTGGCTAAACATTTTTCAAATTTGATGAAAACCATTGACCCAAAGATCTAAGAAGTTCAACAAACCCAAAGCAGAATAAATATTAAAAAAAACATGACAATTATATCATGATCAATTTTTTAACAATCAGCAATAAAGAAACAATCTTAAGAGCAACCAGAGAAAAGTAAACATGTTACATCCTGAGAAACAAAAATAAGACAGACAGAAGACAACTGACAAGATCTTTCGAGTACTGTCAACCTAGAATTCTATACCCAGTGAAAACATCTTTTAAAAATCAAGGCTAAGTGGATATTTTCTCAAACAAGCAAAGCTGAGCAGTAATAGACTGAGCAATCAATTTCAATCCTTTATATAATTTAAATTATTTAAAAAAAACTTACATTACTTGGATGGCCCAGGCTTTGTTGAAGCCTAAAAGCTTATTCTCCCAACCTGCCTCCCACACAGCATTGCAGAGTGAGTTCGTACTAAATAATCCCTAGGTATGAGATACACCTGTGCATTTCTCATTTAACGTGGCAGGATCCTCTCGTCTCACCTATCACCCTTTCAGTGTCTCCATCCAATGGTTACTAACTCTCTAAGATGTAAATCGTAGAAAAAGAATATCCCTTTTTTGGTAAAAGTTTTTAAGGCATCAGCTTTCTTATACCTAAAACAAGGAGATTTCATCTAGGTGACTTCAAAATCTCCTTCTGGCTCTGAAATTACATAAGCCCAACAGAAATATTAACATGACCATTTACTAGATAGGAACTCTGCTATACTATCTATGTCAAAATAATAAACACAGAATTAGAAATTGTCATAACTGTTACACAGGACAAAACGATTTCTATAAGATAAAATAACAGTGGGTCTAGTACAGGTTACATTTCAGGTAGGAGAAAATGTGTGAGAAGAAGCTGCTGCAGGTGGCGCCCCTGGGGATCAATGCGAAGGACAAAGAGAAGAATCAGCCAGGAGTGAGGAGCACGCAGTGGGGCTGGACAATGGGCAGGGCCAGGTGAGACAGGGGCTTGAGGGCAACGTTACAAATTTTGGTCTTTATTCTATGCGTCAAGTTTAAAGAAGGGTAACAATACGAACAATTTTTTATTTTAAGATCACTGACTATTGTCTATAGCAGTGCTGTCCAATAGAAATATATAGCCACATAGAAAATTTTAATTTTCTATTAATCACATTTTAAAAATTAAGATGAAACATATCCAATTAATTTTACTAATATATTTTATTTAACCTAATGTGTCCAAACTAGTTTGTAATCAATGCAGACATTTATTGACATCTCCCCTTTTTTTATACTAAGCCTTTGAAGTTCAGTGGGTGTTTAAGCTTACAGCTCATCTCAGTTTAAACCAGCAGCATTGCCGGCACTGAGGGGCCACAGGTGGCCAGCAGCTGCCTTACGGGGCTGGGCAGGCCTACAGAGTGAATTGGAAGGAGCTGCAGTAGAAACAGAGAGGCTAGTTCAGAGGTGACCACAGAAGTCCCATGGCCTGGATTAGCACAGTAACAATAGAGATGGCAGAGAATGTATGGATTTGAAATTAGTTTGGAGGCAGTTAACAGCAATAGAAACGAAGGAATGTGGGGAAAAGCATTAAAAGGTAAAATATAACCAGAAATAACCACCACATTATCCAATTCTAAGATGATTCCTAATTAACATTTTGATCTTAAATTTTCTCTTTGTAGAAGGATCTTAGCAAGATATATATTTTACTGTCACTTATAATTTTACTATTTTCTTTTTTATGTCCACTTTTATTTTGATCAACTGCTTTTCTGCCCTGGTCTGCCCCAAAATTTGTGTTTATCTGTTCATCTGATTATTTAATTCAACTTGGCTTAAACATTTTTGAGTGACTAATTTGTGCTAGGCTTTGTGCTAAGTGCTAAGGAAATAAAGAAAAATAAGAAGCCAACTCTAATGATCAAACCTAACATTTACTCCTTTTCTCTCACTTGTCTTGGCTGTTTAACAGCAGACTGTGTGCTAGTCTCACCTGGACCACTCACAGCAGATATACATGCACCTGGTTTGGGCAGCGTCTAATCATTCAGTCAGGGTTCAGGCAGAAAAACAGAAACCACTCTAGGTATTTTGAACAAAATGGAGCTTAACGCCAGGAGTTAAAGACTTACCAAACGATTCGAAGGTCTGGGAGAGCAGAAGTCAGGAGGGCTTTCGGGACATCTGGAAGTGCGAGAACATCAGGAAAGCCACTTCCACTGACATTAGCCGCTTCACTAAGGATACTTGGAAGCCACTGGCAAAACCTCACATGAACCATCCACCAACCCCACCTGCCTGTCCATGGCTACCACTGGAGAAAAATGGCTTTTCCTTTCTATATTTCAAGGAAAAACTTTTAATCAGGGGATCTAATCCAACATCTGCTGGCTCTGGGTTCTGGGAAATAAAATTCTCAGGCTCCTCCCCCTGGAGTGCACGGGAGAGGATGAAAAGAGTGGTTGTGTTGCTGAGCTGAAATACACAACCGAGCACGTGTAGACCAGGCATGTTGTTGGCTCTGGGATACAATACTGTAGGTGTGAAAGCCTCAGACAGTCAGTTTCAATTCTGCATTCCTAAATGAATTTTCAACTACATTTCTAACGTTTTTATCTTGAATAATATTTCTTTCACCAGAATCAGAAAGTGCCTTAAGGAGTTTGAAGACAACTAAACTCTAAGGAAGTACTGGGAGACTGACTGTACAAACGGAAAATGGCCAGACCATATGTAAAAACAGAACTTTGACCCACGACCTGCAGCAACCTGCCCAGGAAACCAACACACGTATGCACAGTAAACAACCCAGGAAGTCAGACTATAGGAAGCCACATCTCTGTCTCTAGAGACAATCCAGAAGGCTAAACAATAACTTCTGTAACAATCAGCCCCAAATGGCCAGGGCCTGGTTAATAACTGACAGCTTCCCTAATCTGTGTCCCATTTCCAGTGTAGGATGAACTAGGGAAAGTCAAGTACACACCCCTAACCAATCACATAGGATGCCCTGTGTCTAGTAGCCAGCCTACAGCTTCTTCACGCCAACAGCCTCCAACCAGGGCATACTGGAAGCCCTTCCTTTTCTTCTACCATGACACTTTCCCACACCTCTGCCTGACCTGGACTTTCTGCCAAAATGCAGTTGGCGGTGGCTGACTCCCTTGCTACAGCAGGCTCTGAATAAATAGCCTTTGCTTTTCCCATTTGGTTGGTCTTTATTTCCACAGTATTGATCCAGCTAGGATTTTTACCTCACAAGGACTGTATTTCGTAAGGAATGATGCAGGAATTTCCAGAAGTTAGGGCCAATAGTTTATTTTGTGTGTGTTTTGGCACATACCCAAGCATAATAATAATAACTGTTATTCAGGACTGTGTTTCTGGTAGTGTGCCAAATACTTTATTTTATCTCATTTAATTCTCCCCAGAATCCCCAAGGGAGGGACTGTGATTAGCTACTTATCAGGTGAGCTATTTTAAGCACAGAGAAGTGGAGTTATTTGCCCAACGTCACGGAATCAGTAAAATGGGCTTGAGCCACCTAGGTCCTCGGTCTGCAGAGTTCCTGCTCTTAGCATTCTGTGGGTTGGTAAACATATTGCTGTGTGAGTCTTAACAGACACACATATAAACCTCCTCTTTTCATTGACAATACCTCCTTGGAAAACCCAGACACAGGATTCATTTTAAAGACCATGTATTTCTAATAGAATTAACTTCCTAAGACATTTTTCCTTAATTTTTCATAGAAATCTTGAAGTAATCAGAAAAGCCTCAAAAAAGTACATTTGCTTAGCCACATGGATTGTTTAAAACTGAGACACTGGGGAAGGAATCACATGAGGCCATGAGACCTTTTGTGTGTGCCATTCATTCCTATTTTGACCAAAATTTGGGTGCCTATTCACTGCTGGGTTTTAGGATGCATGTTTCAGATCCCAGCTAAGAAAAGGAATAGTTGTTATTTATAGCATTCCAATAATATGTAAAGATAAAAACTACTTTAAAATTTTGGATACTGAACATTCCATAAAGCGCGAATGTGAAACAGAGGGTGCTTTGGTTTTCGGACGTGCTTTTCACTTGTCCCTCTCAAAAATCTCAAGGCACTCAGTTTTTACATGGTTGAGGAGGTAGGAATACGTTGGAGTTAGAAGAAATGTCATCTAAAATGTCCTATAGTTTTAAATTCTTTAATCAGAGGAGCATATGAACTCTCTTGAGTCTTACTGAATTAAAAAAAAAGATGCCACCTACATTTAAAAACTTGACCTTTCAAGGATATTAAACTGACCTAGTTCTTTCTGCAATCCATGGTGAAAAAAAATTTGGGAAAGTCCAATTCTGACAGAAACTCTAACCAAAAGAGGGAAATATTAAACAAAGATCTTTCTCAAAATATACCAAAAGTATAAAGAGGCCATATCTTCATTTTATTCTTGCTTGTTCTATAACAACACGAACGTATAGGAAGGATATGATCACTTCAATCAACATTCAGTGGTAATTAAAAGCAATTGCAGACCTCAGGCTGTTTCTTTCCAATATGATCCAGTTATAAGAAGGAATTGGAAATGATTACATTTTAACTGGAAACACATTTCCGTGCAGAACTGAGCTTCGAAGTACGAAAAAGGCACAGTGGTGGCCCCTGTTTGTGTTTCCATCTGGGGCTCCAGTTTGAACTTCAGTGATTATTCTGCCAGAATTCTGGCTGTGCAAAGATCTAGGAAGTCAAAGCCGCCATATTCTTATATGCTGCTCATGCAAAAAATAAAATAAAGTAAAATTGCACCAATTACCATGTTTGCATTTTGTCGAATAGCTCTATTTAAATTGATTATACGTTAAACAAGAACATTTGTAACACTCACAGCTCAAAGTTACTCTGGCTTTACCCCAGGGCACCCAGTATGAAAAGTGAGTGATTGCAAGCACTCTTGGGAAAGAAGTTAGCAATGGCCTCCAATGGGAAAGCAGTTTGGAACAATTAAATATAGCTTGATTTTCAAATTAAGAAATAGATCCCATGATTGTATTTATAGTCTAAATGTACATTGTCTTCTATTTGAAATACTTCTTCAAATCCCATTAAAAATGCTCTTTTTCTGATAGTTAGGGCTTCCAAAATGACATCATCATCAATGATAGGGATAAAAGCTCTGATAAATTTAATGCCTCATACCAGGAATTACATGGTCATAGAAAGTACCAGAAGGCTGTTGTAGTTGCTTTGATTTCACAGCTCCTGGCTCTGGGAATTCTGTTTTCTGCTTCCAGGAGAGCACAGAGAAGTTATATGTCTTGATGGGGCAAAAATAGGTTAGCTTTGTGAGGCCTAAAGAGCTTGATGACTTATTACTTTTGATGTAAAATGTAGAGTCCTTTAGTTTTCTTAGTCTGAATGCACATGGATCTTTTTGATCCATAAATCTCTTATACTAAGAATCTAATAGAATATTTTATATAAAGTTTTTCAGGATGTGATGTCATTCTCAGGGCTTTTAAAGTTTCTTCACAAGGTATAAAAACAATACTTGTAAAAATAACAGAATAAGATCCTTCTCCCTCTACCCATAATTATTCAGTAACTTTTTATTACCACAACATTTTCCTCAGGAAGATGAAGGGGAGAAAAGCTCTAACAGGAAAAGTAGATTATGATTCATAGAAATGAGCTGATGTTCTTAGATGGCATATTTTCTTTCATCTCATCTCATTTCATTTCACAAACACCTATATAATGCTCCCTATGTTCCAGGTACTGTTCAAAGCACTTAAATAGTAATTCACTTACTCCTCCTGTCAGCACCGGGGAGTCTGTACCTGTGTTAACCCCACCTTACAGAGAAGGAGACCGAAACACAGAGAGGCTGAGTCGGTTGCCTGAGGTCAGTTGCTGAGCTAAGGTTCTGAAGCCACACAGTCTGGCTCATGTTTATCAGAAACCCTCATGCTGTGAACAAGTGCACGGCACACTCAGATCATCAATAAATGAGTTTTGAGAACAAATGGTAAAGTCATTTTGTATTTGGTTCTATAAATTTTATAGCTGAGAGGCTGTTTTTCATATTAAAGGGTAAAGTTTTGCAATGCTTCCATAAAACCTCTAGCTGCACATGATGATAAAAATGCACCTAAGTCAGAAGATTTGTCTGTACAGTTTTTCTTATTAGTGTGTGGTAACAACTCTAGATCTTTAAAGCATAGAGCTAAGATGAAAAATGAAAAGAAAATTATATATGTCACAATACCACCTATGTATACTTAAAATATATGCAACATGAAACCATAGTACGTGTTTTACAAATGCACATATATAAAACAAAAAGGGTTACAGCACATGAGTTAGAAGAGTTTAAATAAAACAGGAGCGGAGCCTTACTGGGAACGTTAACCATGGCCTGAGGCTGCGATTGACTCAGTCCTCTGCCTCCCGGATCTGGAGCTGGAAGAAAGCATCTGACTACTTACCTGGCAGGTACAGAGCCCTCTTATGCACGTATTCATTTGTGCCAGCCAGGGGAAGTGAGAGCATGTACTGCATTGCTGACATTCATTAGGTTACTTCATTATAACAGTGGTTGACCCTCTACAGCAGAAGTTCCCACATTTTGGGCTCAGGATATTTTATACTCCAAAAATTATTGAGGACCTTAAAGAGTTTATAGCATAAAAGCCTATGCTTATATCAATTTTCATCTATTACTATGTACTGTGTTAGAAATTAAGATTGAGAATATTTAAATATTTATTAATTTGAAAATAGCAGTGACAACCCAATCTATGCAAACACAAATAACCTATTTTTTTTAATGAAAAGTAACTATATTTTCCAAAACAAAACTTTTACTAAGAGGAGAGTCATTTTTTTTTTACATTTTTGCAAATATTTTTGACGTTTGGATTAACTGAAGACAGTTGGATCCACACATCTGCTTCTGCAGTCTATCTATTGCCATGTGTGGCATTGGTGGAAGTCTATGAACAAACTCTGGCCTCACACAGATATGTAGCTGAGAAAAGAAGGAATATTATGATAGCCTTCCAGAATATTGTGAATATTCTTCTTTGATGCTATACCAACACTTGACAAATGTAGTATTTGGTGGTCACTGCAACTGGATCCGTCGCTGTATCAGTGAACTTCTCATACTGTGTAACATCGAAACCCACTAGTTAGGTTATCCCTTGAAAGGACCTTTTACTGGTTCATGATTTTGTAACAACATGCATTGATCATTTGAAAAATATTCCGCAGATCTTCCAAATGTTGAAACTTCCATTAAATGTTATCAAAATCTCACATTTGTTAATATCCACAAAATAAACACAAAGTTCATCCTAAAAATCCCTTTTAAGTTTTGGGAAGCTTTAAGTTCACAGTGAGAGAAAAAAAATTTCCAAAATTTGAATTTTCATTTGAACAAGTAAATGTCACCATTGGCACCAGATGTCACTTATTTTTCTTGAAGTGGCAGAGCCACCTCACTCATTATTGATAAAGTGATAGTTTCTAGCCATCCTTTCAAAATGTAAAAATGTTGTTCAACTTACAACTCAAACATTGGCTTTTCTGTACTCTCCGCTGTACTTTGGTATGCAGAAGTGCTTTCCGTGCCCAGAACATTCACAAAACATGTACTCAAGGGCTGATATCTAAAATTTTCTCACTGCTTCATCACGATATCCTTAAGTAAGACTTGCATCTTTATAAACGGTGAGTACATGACCCTGAAGAACACAATGCCTGGTGCTACCTCCTTGATCCCTACCAAAAGCACCAGCAGGTTCCCTCGCCATCAGTGCGGATGTCCGCACGGCGAGCAGAGAATAACATTTTAGCACTATTACGAAAATAGTTTTGAGGCTGCAGAGTCTCCAGGAGTCCGAAGGTCACACTGCCACTCTACACGGTGAAATCTATTCACCCAGCACCTAAAGAATTTACATGCTGGACATATCCTAAAATACCTGATAAAATCTGAATTAGGCACTTTCTGAACCTCAAATAAGAATAAATCTAGAGGTTTCAGGGCCATCTGTTCCTTAATCTTATTTACCTTAATAATATCTGGAGTGTCGGTTTTGTCAAAGTCGAACATTTAAGTGAATTCAAGCTTTCTTAACTTGCAATTTCTAAGGATTTCACAGCATCCCCAATAAGACTGCCAGTTACACCAGTGGACAGTTTTTTTTTTTTGCTTTATGGCTTATTCAGAAGGTGGTTCTGAGACCACTTCAGACCTGAGCTGAGTTGCTGATCAATACTTAACGAAGCCACAGACCACACTTGACTAAATCAGTTTTGTTTCTTTTTTGGCATCCATGCGATCCTGGTTTCCAGCCCTTTTCGGGACCTTGAAATTGGCATGCAGAGAATACATTTTTTGTGTATTTGTACCCCATCCCCGACCACACACTCTTTTCTTTGGTGGTGAAGAGGTGTGCTCTTCTAACACCAGCAGGTGAGGAAAGTGCAGGTGCCTTGCAGCAGAAATAATTCGCAAAGAGCCTGAATAACTCCCACTTCACAGTAAGGCAGCGAATGCTTTTTGAAAGCATCATAAAGAGACTGGACTGAGTGCAGGGAATTTGGTAGTAAGGAAATTGGCAGCAACATTATAAAGAGGCTGAAATTACAGTTCGTGGCCTCCATAAACTGTAAATACGATCGGAAAGAACAGCTCAGACCAATGTGAAAAGAGCAGTAATGAATCGAGGCAATACCCAGTGAGAAGTACAATGAATGACATCAAGTCGATGCTGTTCCCACAACTCCAGACACACTCCTGGTCACACGGCCTCTGCACTTGACATTCCTTCCGCCTGGAGTCTTCTCTCAGTTCTCCACACTTTATGTACCTCTCTGCTCAGATGTCACCTTAGCAGGGGGACTCTACCTAAAATAGCACCCCCCACTCTCTGTTTCTCATTATGTTTTATTTTTCTTCACAGGGGCTGCTACCACCTGACATATTATATATTTGTTTATTTGATATCATCTGCCTCGCTCCATTTGCAAGTGAGTTCCTCAGAGCAGGGACTTAATTATTCACTGCTGTATCTATCTCAGGGCCTGGTCAGTTCCTGGTATATATTATGACACAATAAATATTTGTTGAGTGAATGAGTAAGTGAACGCTATGGCTGCTCAGAGTGGGGAGAGGGGACCCGTGGGACGCACTGGGTGGTGAAGAACCATTTGATGGGCTGAGGTTTGAGCTGGGCCTGCAGAGTATTTTTTATACGTAGGGCCAATGAACAGAGCAATCTGCCTGTGTTGCAGGACTCAAGTGAGACCCCGTGTTCTCAAGCAAGTCCTTTGGGGGTCTCCAGACTGGATGCGTTGCCACCGCTTTTGTACTCCACAGTTCTCCGTACCTTCCTCTATGAGAGTGTTCACTCCAGTGCATCTGACCTGCTGTTTCCTCGTCTGGCTGCCGCAGTGGAACGTTAGCTGTGGGGCGGCAGAGGCCGTGTTTTATTCGTAGTTGCCTATCCAGCCGTAGCATAGACCCCGCTACTCCACCCACACTTGTTGACTGTATGATTCCATGAACTAAGCAGAAAGCTCATGCGGAGGAGTGAAAAGCAGGTATGGACCACTTCGAGGCCCTGTACCAGACTGATGGCAGTGGAGATGGTCATGAAGAAACAGATATAGCCAATAACAGGTGACTGAGTCAGTGTTAAGTGCAACCACAGATAACTTTGTTTTAAGCTTTGGTGACTATAAAAGGTAACACTGTCACTCTAACTTATGCATCAAAGCTTAACGTTCTTAAGAAAAGAATATTTGGCAAACTACTCACTGTAATGGCCCCATCTGTTCATTTTTAGCTATACTAAATGGCAAAATCTGCCAGAATTCGTGTACATAGCCCATATCCTACTATTAAACTTTCAGACAAACTTAAAAATTCTAAGATTGAATTTCCTTCCTGAGTGCTGCCAGTTATCTGTGAAAAGAAATTAATTTGTAGGAGATGAAGGTGAAGATAATAAAATATTAAATTTCTGCAAATTATTCGTTGGAAGTATTACACAACTCGGTTCCAAGTCATCTCAGGCAGATAAAGCAAACAGAATGTATTTCTCACGAGTGTTACCGAAGGCAGATATGCGCTCAGTCATTCACAGGCCTGGCCGAGGTGGGTGGGTAGAGGAGATGGAAAACACAGGGACCAGTTTTTTCTCTTCTGGCCACAGAGGTCAGCTCTGGTATCTTCTTGTTTATAAATAAAAAAAGTTGCAGTAAAGTGGAGAAGGGTGATGAACTACCCAAGGTCAATTGCATTCAAATTTCATGGACCTCAGTAAGGAAGAATGTTTTTCCTAGAGGAAACTCAATGTGCTGTTAGCAAAAGAGAGGAAATGGGTGTTGGGTACACTGAGACGGCAGCTGTCCGCTGGAC
>VMDR010013749.1:0-24537 GCA_007922815.1 Macrotus californicus | reverse complement strand
ATCTGGCGTAGGAAGGGATGCATTTGAGAGCGACTGATGAGAAGATCTCAGGGGTAACTGGACGTAGCTGGGGGAAGTCCCAGTGGCTCCGAGGTCTCACCTGATCAGCTGGGCAGGGGTGGAGCCAAGACAGTGCGGGAGGGAGGAAAATGGGGACTGTCCAAGGGAGGGGAGGGTAAGGAAGAAAATGAGTTAGACTTTGGAATGGCCACATGGAGAGCTGTCTGGGTAGATTACTTCTGGAGAACTACAAAGAGGAGTGAGCGGCAGACAGTTTGAAGGGTGGTGAAACCAGGGATGTAAAAGAGATCGCCCACATAGTTGCTTCTAGCTGAAGGTAAGAACCCTATACCATGCCCACATAGATGATCTCACTCCAGAAAAGACATAACAATAATGACATATTTAGTGTCCAATATAAAAATATATCCTTAGAAACAGATGTCCGTATCTTAGAAATCACTGTATTAACACAAGCACATGACATATAGTTTCCCATTCAAAAGTGATGGTATGTGGCTTGAATAAGGAAAAAGGGTAAAGATTGTACCTGAGATTGTGATGAGTGGGTTTTGTGCTTCTGGTGACTGTCCCTTAGAATGTCTTTTGCCCATGCTTAGAAAGCTGCCTAAGGTAATTATAGAATTTCTAGAAACTAAGGCTTTGGTTTTGGCTTTTGTCTTGGTGGTGGTTTACTGTATCATTTGCCTGTGTGCATATTGTTTTAGAGTGAAAATTAGAATAAAATTAAGGAACCCCCAAACTTTTTAACTATTGCTCCTTCACCTTGTATAACCAATATAACACATACATAATAAAATACTACTTATTTGGAGAGTGGGCATACTGTTTAAAGAAATTAAACTCCACTTTTTTGAATTCACATCAAGTAGCACGTGTGGGTTTTTCCTTAGTGGGGTGTCATCGTGAAGCTCAGACTGCTCCTCGGCGTTTGTGCGGGCCAGTTAACCTGACGCATTGTTTTACAATGACTTTGCTTCTCTGCATTCTCCCTGCCAACATAAGTGAGAAATGGGTTCATGGCGTAAGGCAAATGTGACCCATTGTTCGCTTGTTATTTTGGGGGCAAGTTCACTGGGTCAGCCACTGAACATGTCTCAAATTCTAATTCTTTCAGACTTTACTGAAGTGTCATTATTTACTTTTAAGTTACTTTTTAAAATCAGGGTATAATTTGTATGTAAGAAAATGAGCAGGTCTTAATTTTCCAGTTAGAAGAGTTTTGATAATTACTGTTTGCACCCACTAAACCATTATGCAGAAGAAGCTACTGAACATTTTAATCACCCCAGAAGTTTCTCTTGTGGCAACATTTAATTTTTAAATTAAAAACCACTGAATTGTATAGTTAAAAGGGGTGAGTTTTCAGGTATGTGAATTATATATACTTCAAAAAGAAAAGAAAAAGAAAACAGAACCTACTCCACATTTACTTGCTGTCTCACTTCAACAAATAACAGGCTGGCATAATTTTTCCCCACCATCTGAAGGAACCCCCTATCCTATATGTTACAGTTGATTTAAATTTTTCCAAAAACAGGAAATTGGAAGTTGCTGAAGATTGAAAGAAATACACTAATAAGACCAGTTGGGCTGGGGCTGGTCGTTCAGTCTGGTTCATGTGGCGGCCACCAGTAGGTGTGTTGTGAAGAGAACAAGGAGTGGCTTCCACGCACTGGGTTTACCTCGTGTCTGAGTGATGCATGTACTGCCACCCACAAAGGAAGGCAGAGTGCAGAGTTGCCATAGCAGCAAGACTATTCCTGCAATAAATCCTCTCCAGAGCAAGGAGAAAACACCTGCCCTGGTGTGGCTGCCCTGGCTGCCTGACCTGAGGAGCAGTGGATCTATCAGGTGTGTGGGTAGATCACCCACATTTGTGAACATCATTTCTCTGCAGAGATGACTGTAGCTCCACCCACACCTGGATAGATGGTGGTGGTTCTGCCAGTAACAAACAAATCTTACATTAATTTAGCTTCACAGTTGACACATGGACCAGGAGCAAGTGGACAGGTCAGCGCCCGATGCCAGGCTGTCAGGCATGAGCTGGGGGACCTGGGCAAGTTTGCTAACTTCTCAGAATTTTATTTTGCAAAGGGGGTTCATCTCAGGGGCAAACCTCTGAGGTAGGTTAATATTTAGAAATATGTTCAGAGATATTTCATTTCCGCACTACTTCCTCATTGCTCTTCCTCTGGCCAGCTTTAAGCCAGGAGCACAGCTGGCTTTGGGGTGAGGGCTGAGATGCAAGAACAGTCCTACTCCAAGTGCAGTTTGGTGGAGTGGCAGCATCAGCACCACCGGGAGTGAGGAGAATTCTGGGACCCCACCCAGGTCTACTGAGTCAGAATCTCGGGTGTACGGGGAAGCCCAGGATTGTGTGTGTGTGTGTTTAACATAACCTTTTCAGGCTATTATGCATGGCTAAATTTTGAGAATGTCTAGAATAAAGAAATTTCAGTGTGGAGGCTTCATACCCATCACTGAGGTCACAGCCTGAAAGCCATCATGCACACATATGCAGTGTGTTGGGAGAGAAAGGGTTTTTCTTTGGGGGATAAAGTTTGGGAAACTGAACATAAGAGTATGTTCTAGCCCTGGCTGGTATGGCTCAGTGGATTGAGTGCAGGCTGTGAACCAAAGGGTCGCCAGTTCGATTCCCAGTTGGGGCACATGCCTGGGTTGCGGGCCAGGTCCCCTAGTACGGGGAGCATGAGAGGCAACCACACATTGATGTTTCTCTCCCTCTCTTTCTCCTCTCTCTAAAAATGAATAAATAAAATCTTAAAAAAAAAAAGAGTTTATGTTCTAAGCCATGGAGTTGGGAGGAATTGGTGATGATATAGTAGGTAACCATTTTTATATCTGAAAGGAAAACAGTTTGATCGGTATTAAAAAGAGAGGAGGAGAAGGGGCTGAGATTAGAGCTTGGAGGACCTGCAGTGTTTTCAGTCTCCTCTCAAAGACCCCAGGTGGCTTCCGCTTGACGAGGTTTTACTAGGTGGGTCACTCTCCAGAGCTTGAGGTGATAGACAAGAGGCACAGTCCGAGACACACACCTGAGGAGAAAAGCTGGGGCTGAGAGGCAGTCATAGGGCCACTGGCACCCCAAGTTATTGAGGGAGTAGAGATGGAAAGAAGCGAGTCAGGAGAAAGAACAGAGCGAAAAGCCAGAAAGCAGCCAGGTGAGAGAAACACCATGCGTCCAGGGCCAGGGGATTATTATGAGCTAAGAGCCCTGGAAAGGGGAGAGGGTAACTGAGAGGCAAAGCGTTAGAGGGACCAGTTATCCATTGCCTATTTCCTCATTGTTGACAATTTTGTTTTCATGCTTCCTCTGGCTGATCTGAGAGTCCCTTTGCCAGGTCTGCCCTTGACCTCGCCCTGCACTGACCTGAGGGAGGGTCCTGCCTAGGGTTGAGGCAGAGGAGCTGGCTCTGAGGAGGGCACCTCCTCAGGGTCCCAAGGTCCAGGAAGGCAGGGTCCTGGGAGGTACTGGGCAGCAGGGCCCTCCTGCGTTGGGCAATCAGGGTGTGTCTGTCCCTGCGGTCCCCGGAGAGATGGCTCATTTCCTCCCTCTCTCCATCCCTCCTGGCAAACCACCTCAGCCGCTCCGGGTGAGGTCAGTTTCAGTTTAAGCTGCTTTGTCTAAACAACAAAATTTCTCTTTCCCATCTACCGGAAAATTTACACCAAAAAGTTTGTTGAGCTTGGCATTCAGGACTGGGCTGGCAAGAGATGTGGTTTTCCTCTTGTTCTGCGGGACCATAAACAACTCAGGCAGCCAAAGGTGTGCTGGGCCCCTTGCTAAGCAAACTCTGGAACATGGTCTGTAATGGGCGGTGGATTTATATGCAAACCTCCTCCTCACAGAAGTTTCCCTGACCCCTCTTGCCTGTACTCCCACAGTCCTGTGGGCCTCTCCTCCACTGGCCTCATCACAGTGCAATTTCCCAAATGCACATCACGTTACAGGCATTTGGGAAATTAATTTCTTCTCCCACACGGCCGGAGCTCCAGCAGGAGCTCTTTCCTCTCACCATTGAATTTCTAGCAGCTGGCATCCACCTGGTCTATAGTAGGCACTCATATTTGTTGAATAAATGGAAACTTAAAAACATTGGGATTAAGTATGCCAGCGGTCAATTATGGCATGAATCTTTGCAAAAGGACTCATCACTGGATTTAATCATTCAGAAAACATTTAGGGAGCATCCACCACGGCCCGTGAGGAATATGGGTGTTGCAGAACGCAGCTCGGGCTGCTACAAAAGCCAGCACTTGGGAGACAGGTGCTGATGTGAAGGCAAGTGGTTTGTTTGGATGGGAGACTCGCACCTCAAAGCCCATCTCCTTGGGAAGGTGGGGCTCATGTCTCAGAGCCCATCTCCACATCTCAGTGCAGGCCAAGGTTTTCATAAGGGGGAAGGGGGAACAGAGCAGAGAGATCAAGGGAGGGGGTTGAAAAGTTCTCTACGTGCAGATGAGCACAGTCCCTTCTGATAAGGCAGGTAACAGCCCCACGTGCATCATCCTGGTTTAGTCATCCTGGCTTCACGATGATTTTACGGTTGAAGGTCAGCAGATCTCCCAGAGCTGGGATGCCTGAAGATCGGAGTCTGTCTCTTTTGCAGTTACTTCATAGGATTCTCCTACAACCATGCTGTTCATCTACAAGACACACATTCGTCAGAGTCAGCACTGACAGGAACAATGTCAAAAGAATAGTGGGGTGGGTTATAGTTTCCCACTGTTAGAGTTTCCCACAGGTACATGTGGAGGGGGCTTACACGAAAGTGAAGAAAACAGGATCTCTACCCTTCAAAATAAATGCAGGCTGCGGCAGCTCTGGTGTCTCATCCCATCATTCTCCCTGTAAAGGGAGATGTTTCTCATGTGGTCTCAGAGTGACAAAGCCATAGGACACATCCTGGCCCCCCAGGTTAGAGCAACAGGCGTGACCACCCTAAGCGATGGCCCACATGGTGAGGTGGGCTGTGAACTGTCTGGTCTTAGGATGTGGGAGGCAGGAAGCTTCGGCACTGGAGGAGATCTCAGAGTGATAGGGGACTCAAGAGTTGGAGAATTTCAGTTTAAAGTAAAAGGTTATGAGCCTAGTAAGTAATGTATGTGTTAAAGCCTTTGTCTCAGAAACTACAGATAAGGCCTGTCCTGGCTCCTGGGAAAACAGCCAACCTCCTGGGTCACTGCTAAAGATGACTACCTGGGGACAAGTGGAGGCATCTAGGCCTTTGTGTTCCAGGGAGAGACAGACGGGACGACCACCGGCCCCTGGGAACAGCTAACCGCCCAGGACAGGAATGTTGCAGCAGCTTTCATCTAATCCCCCGTGAATCTCAAAGCCCTCACTGCACCTTGTTTGTTCCCTGTTATAAAAAGTCTGGCCTGGAAAGAGAAGGAAAGATGGTCTGTTAGGGTATGAATCTGCCGTCTTCTCGGATCACTGGCCATCTGAATAAAGCACCCATAAAGATTCAATTGCTGTCATTGCTTATTAGGTTTGGTAGTGACAGGCAGCCCGAACACCGGTGTCTTTTCTGGTTATAAGAGCTGGCCATACAAGTCCATTCGCCCTGGACACCTAACCTCGAACTCCACTCTGCTGACTGAGGGAGGAGCCCCATGCTCTCTGCATATGAAAAGCTGGGGAGCATTCAGTGAAATGATACAGCACCTCTATGAGGAACAGGAAGCACGGGGCATCCAGCTAATGAGGGAAGGGTCTTGTGTAACCCCCCCATGAACACCACACTGCCACCTGCATCCCACACTGGACTCCCCTCCACACTCTCCTCCTCTGTGCTCCTGAGAGGTCTATGCTCCCCCTGGTCCAGAGAGCTGAGGTCACTGTCTGCTTTCAGTGCTGTCCCTGAATCACTGGCTGCCACGTAGCCTGGTTCCACTGGCTCTGGAGATCGTTACTGTCCCTTGGAGCCTGCGAGTGTGCGGGGGCCCAGGGCATCAGTCAGACAGTGAAGCTGGGACTTTCTTCCTGCTCTGCCGCCTCTGCTCCCCGGCGCCTGCCCACTGGGATCTGTGGGGTGGGTGGTGGTTTCCAGTCCCTACCGGCTCATGCCAGGTCCACAGCCCACAGGACCCTCCCATCAGCTGTCTTCACTGTGACACCGACAGCTTGTCTCCTCCAAACTGAAAGCGGGACAGGGTCCTGGAAAACCGGTGGCTCCTTGTGTGGAAAACCAGGAATTCCCCAGGAAGGTGTCTGTGGCAACTGCAAGGTCGCAGGAAGGTCACAGCTGGTGAGATGCCAAGAGAACTGGAGGAAGCAAAGCACTGCCCACACTGTCTGGAGCTCCTCCTAAGGGGCTGGAGAATTTCTCGCCTCTACAAGCAGGGAGCGTGTCGCTGCAGGTGGGTCTCACCTTACACCCTTGACACCGGCCTCTGCCATTTCGAGCAGGTGCTCTCAGCCTGGGCTGCACCCCAGAATGCCTGGTGCCCAGGCTGCACCCCAGAGCAACTGCATCAGAGCCTGTGGGCATCAGTGGCTGTAAGGCTCTCCAGGGGTTTGCAGACAGTGTTGAGGGTCACTAATTAAGCGAATAAAACCCTTACACAGCCATACCTGGTACTATGGGCTCTGTTCTAGACCACCATGATAAGGTGAGTATTGCAATAAAGCAGGTTGTAATCTTCTGCTGGCCAAGGGTCTTGCCTTCAATTTGTAAAAAATCGTGAAACACAAACGAGGGGTGCCTGTGGCAGATCTTTCTGTCTGAGCACGTGGGACCTGTCTCTGTTACTTACTAGTTGTGTCATGGCAAGTCTCTCTGCTTCTACAAGCGTCGATGTCCTTGTCTGTGAGGTGGGGATAATAATGAATGTGCCCACCTGTAGGGCCAGTGTAGGATTCAATGCGATGACCTGCTTGTAACAGCTGTGGTCAAGCAGCGCTGGCCCTCCCTTGTAATGCGCATCCTTTGCTGCCTTGCCTGCGCTCTGGAGCACAGACTCCTCGTGTCTGCCCCGGCTCTGAGCCCCTAGGGCCTATGGTGCGCACAGAGCGGCGCTCAATAAATATCTGTGGGACAAATGAATTGGAAAGGGATCCTTGTGTAATGTTAAAACTTGCTCTAATTTAGCTCTGGAATAAGTTCAGAGTCCATATATTGATTTCGTTTGGAAATTATTCCCCCCGCCATTTTTTTTTTGAGCGTCTATGGTATCAGAATTTGAAGAGCTGAGTGTCATGGAGGAGTTGAGGGTCTAGTGGGGACACAGATCCATGACCTTGTATTTTCTTTACTATGCCTCGAAGTTGGCACAGCAGCACTTCAGGCACACTGAGGAGGGGGGCTGTTGTGTGTAGAAGCAGAGAAGGGCTTCTGAGGCAGAGGGAAGAGACCCTACAAAGCCGAGAGGCCCAGAGGGTATGGTGCGGTCGAAGGATAGGGTGACATGGCAGGGGACAGCGTGGGGTCCTAAATGGTGGGAGATGAGGCTGGGCAGGCAGGGCGTGGCCAGAACTCAGAGGCTTCAGGGCTGGGCCGAAAGCTCTGAGCTTTATTCTGTCAGCCGGGAGAATCCAGTCATGTTTGCGAGCCAGAAAGGTAAACAGAGCACACCTGTGCTTGGTTTCCTTTAAGGCTGGCCTGGTAGACACTCCTCACCCAGGTGAGTCCTGACGCCCATCACTGTGTGGTGCTCCTCCCGGTGGTCTCTGCCCAGGAGAGGCCTCTTGAGCTGGGTCAGGCTCTGTCCTACTTCTGGGTCAGAAGGGCAGGTGAACGAGGGTGAGTGTGCAGGAAGGTGTTTGTTGGAGGCACAACTTTCCGGTTTAAACCAGCTGGAAAATTTGGGGCAGCTCAGGAAAAACAGGTGCACAGCAGGTTTAGTGGAAGGGCCCCGTGCTGATTGAGTCAGGTGACTGGTGTTTTCTGTTTGTTTTGTTCTAAAACACTTCATTCCCTCTCAGAACCCCAGTTTCATCAGCTGTGACATGAAGGGGGTGGACCAGGTGATCTTCCAACTCTACGGTTCCAAGAAATGAGGAAGCCCAGGGCAGCAGTGTGGGACTTTGTGGATAAGCTGCTGGGGGTGGGGCCACCCAGACAGAATGAAGCCTCAGACCTGGCCTCAGCCACAGGCCCAGGCAGCCTTCCCTTGCCCTTGCCCTTGCCCAGGTGAGATTTGTGGCCCATGGGAGGTGGGGGAGTGGAGTTCCCCCAGACTCAGTGGAGAGAGCTCCAGATTCCTGGTGAGGCTGCCCCAGGATGCAGCTAGGATAGGCTGTTACCCGCGCCAACCCCCGCCCCGGGCCCCCACCAATTGGGAGTGCTGCACCTCTCCCCCCAGCAATACCTAGCCCACAGGAGCCCAGGGCAGGAGCAGATACTGGGCTTCAGGGGGCAGGCGGTCAGTGAGAGTGGGAGGTCAGCCGGGGTTTCGGGCGAGAGCCCAGAGGAAAGATGGCAGCCCCAGCAGAGATGTGGGGGCAGCTGGGTCCATCTCTCCTGGGCAGCCACACCTGAGCCCCGTGACCTGGACGCCAGCCCCTCCATACACTCTAGTCACAGTCTCCTGAAAGCCCTCAGATTAACTTGCACCCTTGTTTTAAGACACAGTTCTCTGCCTTTATTAGCACTCAGTTCCAGGCTTTTCTGAGTATGTGAAATCCATGTACACACTTTATCATTAATTTTTTAAAAATGCAAATGTGCACACGTGGATTAAGAGGGTCAAGGGGTGATTCACACAGCAGCATTTACGGAAGGTTTACAGTGCCGAGTCCTATCCTAGGCCCGGAGGACACAGGGCCTGTCTGCGCTCTCACAGCGGTGAGAGCAGGATCCCACGGGACCACTAGAGGGTCAGGGAAGACCCCCAGGCAGAGAGACACCCCCGAGGGAGACCTGGAAGGCAGTGCAGGGGTGGGAACAGTGTGGGCGGGGCCAGAAGGCCGGTGCTGTGAGCAGTTGATTGTGGTTGAAGGGAGCCCACAAGGAAACGCTCCTTCTGCGCTCATCACATAGTCACTTGCACAAGTGCCACTTAACACATGCCTCCCCCCTAAACCACGAGCTGGAGGAGAGGGAACCGCGTGCATGATGTTCTTGCAGGGTCCCCTACTTGCACAAGGCCTGGCGCTGGGTAAGCGTCCCATTCAACTGGTGTCAAGTGCACAGACAAATGAGAACTAATTCTGTGTTGATGTGAGTTCCATCAGAAAGGACTGTGAAGACAGGTTAACGAGTTTGGGTGTCATCCTCAGGACAACAGTGGCCACAGAAGGTTTCCAGTAAGGGAGTGATGTGGCCAGTTTTGGGTTCTGAGAATCCCTTTTTGGCTCCGGTGCGGAGAATGGCTGGAGGCAGAGTCCAGGCAGCAGAGGGTGGTGACTTCAACTTCAGCCATGGCTGTGGAGATGAGGGGGCCGCACAGGTTTGAGAGTTTAAGGAAATGTGCTCCAGGGGCCCAGGGAGTGGGTGAGTGGATGCATGGAGGGAGGGAGACTGGGGCACAGGGAGGGTGCCGAGTCTTCTGGCCTGGCAGGCTTATCACCACGGTCCCGTAGGACTGTGTGCACGTTCCATTGTGGTCCTTACCTCGGGCCTTTGTTAGGATCCATCCTCTGTACGTGGCCATCCCCTAGTAGGTGTGAGCTCCGAGGGCTGGGCCCTGGTCACCTTTGCGTCCCTCCTGCCCAGTGCAGTGCCCGGCCCATAGCAACTGCTCAGTAGCTGTTTAATGGCTGAAATTCTGATTGGAAGTTGTATATAAAGCTTTCAATGTGGGTGATATTATTTATTAAATGCAATTCACAGGCATCTTTCAAAATATGGGTCACGTGAAAGAAAAAATCATTTGTGGTCAGAGGCTTGGGAGGGGCGTTGTGGGAGCAACAGGGATGTGGGGGGTGAGGGGCTCCCCGGAGCTTCGAGGCCTGCCATCCGTCAGGCGGGCCGGGCTCAGTGCTGCCTCTCCCTGAGATGGGAGCCTGTGGGAGCAGCAGGTTTGGAGGACTAGGTGGTAAGTTCGGTCACTTGTGGGGCACCTGCTTGAGAAAGAAATTGGTGTGTTACCAGCATAGAAGATTCTGGAAACCTGAGGTGTGAGTGAGAAGATACAGGGTGAGTGTGTGGCAGGATATGGGGGGAGGGCTGGGATGCCCCAGAGAAAAGAACTTCTGCGGCGGGGGCAGAGGAGGGAGTGAGGGAGGGCTGCGGACCCCTCTGGACAGAGAGGCCTGTGACCGGCTCTCTGTTCCCTCCTCCCTCCTCAGCATCCCATTACTGTCGTCAGGGAGAGGCACCAGCAGCCTGTGCTGAAACCCCAGCTTCCAGGGTTCAAGTGTGGGCGTGTGGCTCACTTCCCTTTGTGGTCACCAGAATGCGACATTCTGTGGCTCCCCTGTGTCTTCACGGGCTGGCCTCTTGGACTGCTGTACTCCCTCTTCAGCTCGGTCACTTATTTTATTTCTGCTTATTAACCTGTTACCGTCCACACCCTGGCTTTTCTCCCCTGAGTTTCTCCAGATAGTCTTGCCCACCACCGAGTGAGCTAGGCTCTCTTCCTGCTGTGCTTAGGCCGGAGAGGGATGGACTGGGTGGGGAGGAGTCAAGGGTATTGGCCAGATTACCCCCTGCTTCGCCTTGCTTCTCACCCTCTGGTTGGCTGAGAGAAAGGTCTAGAGCTGGCAAAGGTGGGGGCTTCCATCGCCGGGCAAGGTACAGTGTGTGCTGTCAGGTGGAACAGGAACTTGGGGCAAGAAGCCCCGATTGGTAGCATTTATTGGTTTCTGTGGTGTGAACATTCCCATTGTGATCACTTTCAGGTGGCCAACAGTGTGTCCCTGAACTCAGAACTGGAAGAGCATTGGGGTGGCCAAAAAGCCCATTTAGTTTTTTCCATAAAATAAAAGACACATTTTTTCATTTTAACCAATAACTTTATTGATTTGGATATTCTGAGTATGTCAGCTATCCTGCTTTCGGCTTCTAGTGGGGAGAGGCCAGGGGCGCTGCTAAACACCTTCCAATGCATCAGACAGCCCCACAGCAAAGGATTATTTGGCCAAAGTGTCAATAGCACCAAGAAACTTCACAAACCACTTTTGACACGTCTGATCAGTCACAGTTCCTTCTCCACATATTGCACAAATTTTTTTTTGCATTTCAGTTGTGTTTTTTACCTTTTTTTGAAATAATAAAATACAATATGCCCAAAATGTTGCATATCTTCTTCCATCTTCTATGTTAAAATGGCTGCACAAAAACTCACCAATTTTGATAAGCTTTTAAAAAATGCACTGATATGACAGCTGTCACAATGCAGTCTAATAAAGTTGTTTTGACTGGAGTTACAGACAACTCAGCACCACTAGAGCCACCGTGTGGAAAAACTAAACGGACTTTTTGGCCAACCCAATATTTCCCCCGTGCAGAAACAGTAGATCAAGACCGTATGCAATTACAAAATGTAGTACAAACAAAACAAAACTAGGAAGTGATGCGTTTTGAGTATTTGTTGCTTTTTAAAAATATACCTTATTTTCTTACAAGGCTTAATGATTTACATTTTTAAACAATGGCTGCTTAACAACGAATTGACTTGCAAAGTTCCTGAAACTTTAACAGTTAGCTCTTGCAAGCACTATGGGCTGGCTCCAGCAAACCTCGGGGTGCCACCTGGGCCAGGAGGAAAGGGGAGGCTCCAAACTCCCAGTTTAGGGGACAACATTTACACTGATGAGCACTCTCACCTGGCGTCTTTCCTACCTGGCTTTGGGCACTGTCAGTCTGTGGCAGTGGATGGGTAGCAAGTCTCAGCATCCCCGTCTGTAGTCACACCCAGGAGAAGCGGAGCCTGGCCCTGGGCACCCCCTCCTGCCCGGCAGATATGCACTTTCCTGAGCCTGCCCAGGCCCCAGCCTGTGGGTGTCTACCCTGGCCACCCCAGAGCCAGGAAGCTTTAGTGGTACAATGTCTTTCACCTTTTGAAGGTGTGAAATCCAGTGAGGAACTTCCACATAGCTCAGAAAGTGGGTTTACCCAATCATCCCCAATGAAGGAAACAAAAGCCAACAAAGCTGCTTTCTGAGCCTTTATTTCGTGAGCTGCAAGGGGTGGGGGCTAGTGCTGGCTGTGAACACATGTGGGACAGAAGAGAGCTTCAGGGGTGCAACTCAACCTGGGGTCATTTTTAAATAGTGAGAATGAAAAGCACCAAGAAGTTCATCTGACACATTTTAAATGAGCCAGTCCTTTGTGCTAGGTCTTGGGGACATCGGAAGTGGTGACTCAGAGCAGGGAAACTCCAGCTTGCTATTTTTGCTGATGACCACGGTGAAAATCACCTTCTACCCACATCCCAAATATGCATCAGGCCCTGCTTTCTGTCTTTCCTTCAAGTAGAGGTTCCTTCACCTTGCTCATAATCACAGCTGAGCACAAGCTAACTCTTCACACCTGGCCCCTCCTGTTTCCTCTGGGAGTTGTTACCTCTCTCTAACTATAGTATTGGGGTGGCCAAAAAGTCCATTTAGTTTTATCTACAAAATAAAAGACACATTTTTCATTTTCACCAATAACTTTATTGATTTGGATATTTTGAGAATGTCAGCTATCTCCCACTATTGTCTTCTAGTGGGTAGAGGCCAGGGGGGCTGCTAATCATCTTTCAATGCATCAGACAGCCCCACAGCGAGGCATTATTTGACCGAAATGTCAGTAGTACCAAGAAACTTCACAAACCACTTTGACATGTTCGATCAGTCACAGCACCTTCTCCACACACTGCACAAATCTGTTTTTGCATTTCAGTTGTGTTTTTACCTTTCTTGAAATAATAAAGCATAATATGCCAAAAATGTTTATTTTCTTCCACCTTTAATATTAAAATGGCTGCACAAAAATTCACCAATTTTGATGTTTTTTTAAAAAAATGCATGCTGATATGGCAGCTGTCACAATACAATCTAACAAAATTGTTTTGACTGGAGTTAAAGGCAACTAAGCACCACTAACAGTCATCATACAGAAGAAACTAAATGAACTTTTTGGCCAGCCCAATGCATCTGCATTCTTCCTCGGAGTCTTCCTTTAGTGTGGGGTTTATGTGCTCTGATTTCTAAGCTCAGGAAGGCGAGGACCTTGTCACTCATTCACTCACTCATTCAGTGGGGAGGAGGTCAGCTCAGGGGAGCATCCACTCTGAGACTGTTACAGAACAGAAAGAGTTTGTCCACCTGGTGCTAGCAGAGCCAAACACTAGACACTGAGAATGCAGTGGAGAAATAGTGGCTATTTTATTATGAATGGCACCACCCAGGAGAAAGGGAGGCTCTGAGGTCTGTTTCATTATCCCTCTGTCTAGTTTCATTATCCCTCTGTCTAGTTTCATGGGAAAGTAGCCAACGGGCTGGGCCACCTTAGGGCTCAGGGGCTGAAACAACTTAGGTCAAGGACCCTCGGTCTCCAGGGGAGGCAGGAGGAGAGGCAGAGAGAGGCAGGCTGCTTGCTGGTCACCTGCCAGGCCTCAGGACTCAAAACATGTTGACCTACACACACCATTTTTCCATCCCAACAAGTGGGGCTAGTTTCCCACTAGTTTTCTGAGGCTCACCAAAGTCAGTTTTAAGCAATCACAAAAATGTAATTAATGAAAACAAAACCAAAAAGAGGAATCAGGGAAAGGTGGTGGAAAAATAGTTACACCTCACTGACCAAACTCCTGTTCGCCTTTCCTTGCAGACTGTGCTAGCGGGCACCTCCCTTTTGTCCAAATGTGTGCTAGTTACGCTCTTCTTCAGTCCACCTGCAAGTTACTCTCAGAGGGAATTTCCATGGATTCTGCTTGGTGCCCTGTCTACCTTCCCTCAGCCTCACCTGGCTTTCCTGCCTTCAGGTAAAAGACCTTTTCGTTCCTTCATTCTGAGCAAAAAAAGATTAATTTGTTGTTCCCACCAAGAGACCCAGTCCTATCTGCATTCCATCTAGCTACATAATGGTTTAAAGTTTGATTTCTCACTCTTTAACATTGCTTGTTTGCAAGATACTTTGGGAGACTTAGGAGAAATTCAGGCACCGCCCGCGTTATGGCTCAGGAGCAAGGGTGGGGCGCCATCTTCTGGTCATTTTTGAGTGTAACAAAATTGAACTTGGATTGAGCCTCCTGTTTGTACAGGTGAAATGAATTGATATTTAAAGGTAAAGATAGAAAAGGTGGTGTGTGCAACAACACGGGCAGTAACAAAGGATTTGGGTCAAAATCTAGAGAACTTTTATAAGTTAATATAAAAACTCAATAAAAATGAGTACTATGTAATAGAGGATATCTTGGGTTGGCCAAGTCTGTTTAGTTTTTTTCCATAAAATAAAAGATGCATTTTTCATTTTCACCAATAACTTGATTGATTTGGATATTTTGAGAATGTCAGCTGTCTCCCACTATTGTCTTCTAGTGGGTAGAGGCCAGGGGGGCTGCTAATCATCTTTCAATGCATCAGACAGCCCCACAGCGAGGCATTATTTGACCGAAATGTCAGTAGTACCAAGAAACTTCACAAACCACTTTTGACACCTTTGATCAGTCACGGCACCTTCTCCACACACTGCACACATCTTTTTGTTTGCATTTCAGTTGTGTTTTTACCTTTCTTGAAATAATAAAGCACAATATGTTGAAAGTGTTGCTTATTTTCTTACATCAATATTAAGATGGCTGCACAAAAATTCACCAATTTTGATGTTTTTAAAAAATGCACACTGATGTGACAACTGTCACAATACAGTCTAACAAAATTGTTTTGAATAAAGTTAAAGACAACTAAGCACTACTAGAGCCACCATATGGAAGAAACCAATGAACTTTTTGGCCAACCTGATACAATGGACAATAAATTTAATAAATTTATGAAAGGCGGTCAACGTTTGATTCTTAGAGACTCAGAAGTAATGGAGGACTACATGCTCTGAAAAAAAGTCTCTCGGGTAATTCAGATTTTAACCACTAGGGGGAGCTCCTTCACTTCTTTTTAATTTGCATCAGGGAAATGCAGATATAAAACGACGATGAGGTCTGGTCTTTCCTGAACAGTTAAAATTAAAAGACTGACAATGCCAAGTTGGCAAAAATGTGGGACAATGGGTACTTTCATATACTGCTGGTGGGAGCACCAATCGATACAACACTGAAAACTTGTTCAGCATTATCTAGAGACAGAGATGGGACCCGAAATGGGAAAGGCTTCTAAGGCTGGTAATGTTGTGTTTCTTGACCCGGGTGGTTATATTTACTTTATGATAACATATCTTTGATTTGACCACTTAAGAGCACACCTAACAGTTGTAAAGCAAAAACTAAAAAGTCCAAGGTGGAAAGATAAAGTGGGATTCCTGACGAGAAGAATATAGGCAAGAGTATAGCGAGTAGACAGAAACTCAGGAAAGGAGAAAAGCAGGCGTGGGCTGTGGCACATAGCTACATAGTTCAGATTCTTCCCCTCTGGGTCTGCCTGTCTTTCTTCACCCTCAGAATTCTTGCCCAATGCAAACATTTTGTTTCGACGTTTTCCCCCCTTCAATGATCTTCATAGGGAATAATAACTTAAAGGGCTGAAACATGTTGGGGGCCTTTAGGAGAGAGAGTGCCAGTGACTTTAGGGAAGATAGTTTGGTCAAAAGGAGGCAGTGAGATCGAGTACTGTTCTGGTGCCTCACTTAAGAAACAGTAAAGTTGGGGCCCCTCTTCCACCACACATGTAATTACATAAAGCTGAGTGTTCCTAAACTGCCAGACTGCCATTACTTCTACACACCTGTTATCTAAAACTTTGATTGTGATTTTAACTGCATTAGTCTACATTGGCTCCTTTTTGTACTAACATGTTTACTAGTTTTACTAACTATACTTAAGAGTTGTCTATGACCTTCTGTTCCTGTGATACAACTCTACCTCTCTGACTTTGGGCAAGTCACTTAACTGCTCCTGGTTTATTTCTTCATTTGTAAGTGAAGATTATAATGTTCTCCAAGGTACCATCTCGAGATTAAATAATACATATAAAGGGCACAGCACAGTGTCCGAAATGCAGTGAGGGCTCTAGTTATTAACGATTATTATTTCCCCCGTAAACCAAAAGTTGACTGTAGTTTGGAATGGCTGACGCGTGGGGGGCAGGATAGCAGTGGTGGGGAGGAGGGAACTGTGAGTGGAGAAGCGAGCAGTTACCAGATCAAAAGGATTTTGTATGTCATGACCAAGAAGATGGACTTTATCCTATATAGGCCACAGCTTCTCAAGCCATGCGGGACGTGAGAATGATCTTCTATCTGTAGGGGTGAGGTTATGGCCCAAGATATTCTCCCAAAACTAATATTGTTTCAAAACACATAGGAATTTTGTGTTTTATTCTATAACATGTCCAGTGGGAGGGAAGCAGTCTTCGAAGGTCGATTCTTGGTTGAATAAAATGGATGGCGTTTGGGAGTGGTCTCAACCCACTTGAGAGAAAACCATGCCGTCACTGAGCCAGCTTTCTGAGATGTCCCGGGTTCAGTGTCACGGCGTCTTAAAGATGAAAATGATTTGAGCATCAAATATATATATCGATGGCCAAACACTGTAAATTCTATACTACTTTTCCTTAGGGGTTTAAAAAAATCCTGGACTTTGGAAGATATCCTTACACAAAAAAGCAAAGCAGGGATGGCATAGGCTTGTGTTCTGATTATTCTGAAACTCCAGTCACGCTGTAACTGGTTAGGAGCCTGTTAGAACCAGGCTTTCCCTGTGGCTTCCACAGGCAGCTATGATGGATTAAAGAACGGAGGGCCAGGGAGCTCGTCTTCTCTAAGCTTTGCTGTGCCTTGGCTGAGGTCAGATGTTGACTGCCATCACCGTTCAGAGGCAAATATCCCTGTGACTGTTTACCTGTCAGCAGCTCTGCTCTGGAGAGGAGGTGGGGCAGAGACAACAGAGGGTGGGGTCAGGTAGTCAGTCCTGGGAAAGTCAGGGGAACAGGTATCTGTGTTGTTCTAGGGCTGGCCTTGCTTTCATGTGGTCTATTAAAAATTTCCTACTTTTTTAAAGAAAGATTTTATTTATTTATTTCTAGAGGGAGGGGAAGGGAAGGAGAAAGAGAGGAAGAGAAACATCAATGTGTGGTTGCCTCTCACGCACCCCACACTGGGGACCTGGGCCACGGCCCAGGCATGTGCCCTGACTGGGAATCGAACCTGCGACCCTTTGGTTCACAGGCCCGTGCTCGATCCACTGAGCCACACCAGCCAGGGCTAAAAATTTCATACTAAAAAAAAAATCCTACTCTCCTATCAAGAAATAGCTCAATATATTTTGGAGACCAACCCCCACACATTTTTCCCATAGTGTCAGCATTTTGTTAAAGTGAACAAAAGTGTTTAAAAAATCCCACAAAACAATGTGCAGAAACTGGCAGGTGAAACGCAGACAATGGGAATTTGAAAGTCTAACCGGGACGAGTTTTTGGAAAGTTAGGACAGCAGACATGAGAGCTGTCAGGTGACTTACAGAGTATAAGCTTTGTTTTATTGGGTAATAACCATAGGGCAGACCTTACAGTTTAGTCTTCAAAAGTCACATGAGAGCCTTAAGCCAGAATGCTGCCAGAAAATGATACGAGTTTTGGTGATATTTCACTGAGGCTGAATTTTTAAGCCTCCTAATCTTAAACCCATGATCAACTTAGAGATGACATCTAGTCACAGGGCTTCACACTTCCTGTCTATACTTAGTCTATTTTATAGCTCATAGCAATGATGACAGATCATAGTTGAAACTGAATTAAAACCAAAAACATAATTCTACTAATATATTAAACAAAGCCGAGAGTTTAGCATAAACAAAGCTTGCAAGGCTGTTACCCTTTATTTTGGCATCTGACATGAACCCCCAGAAATGACACATCAAAATGGAAATAGAGCTAGGTAGATAAGCAACATGCAACATCTCTTTATTTGCTACTACAGCTTAACTAAGACTTTATTTTATTACTATTTTCAAAAATAGTCGTCTTTTCCTAGGTAACTGGAAAACTTAAAAAAACATTATTTTAAAAGCCTCACAATCAATTTTCAATGTTATTTTTCACTTGTGACCTTTCAGTTGGCACAAACTATGTAAGGTACTCAACATACATAAATTTTTATTTCCTTTATTTTTGCCATAACTTTAGTGAAAAATTCCAAAATCAAGGGAATAAAGCTTTATGATGACAAGCATTGCTAAATGATTCTGGTGATCGTGGGGTTCTGGGTAGAAAGCTGCTTTGCCAGTGAACGTTAGGTGCAGCACATGGCACACAGGTAACATTTGAAATCTTGCTACTCTTCTCCTATATTTGTCCCCCAAACTCCAAGGGGGACAAAGGAAAGAAAAAAGGTCAAGGGAAGAAAAGAACCTCTGCTGATTCAGGTAGCCTCAGGGGTACCAGCCCAGCAGCCTCTGAGTGGGTTCTGAAGGGCTTGCTGCATCCACGTGTGCGGCGACAGCCGTCAACGGCGACACCACATGCAGCCAACCTTCTCCTGTGAAGGGTTTGATGGTGCAGGTTTCGTATTTGCTGTGACTGCTCTGCCACTGCAGCATGACAGCAGCCAGACAGTACGTGATGGCATGAGTGTGGCTGTGTTTAAGTGATACTTCATTTACAGACTTTGAAATTTAGAGTTCATAGGATTTTCACATCATAAAATAGTATTCTTATTTTTAAAACATTTTAAAATGTAAAAACCATTCTCAGTTCTTTGGGCCACACAAGACAGGTTGCAGGCCAGACTTGGCCGTGTGGCATCGTTTGCCGACCCCTAGCCACATTCTCGGGTCATGAGCTCATTGTGTCCCGGCTTCGCGATGGTCCTCACCCCTCGTACTTTCTCAGGGGGTTCTTTCTTTCCTTTCTGTCAGTGTTGCTGGGGCTGGAGGGTCATTAAAAGTGACTGCTAGAAATTAAAAAGATGAAGGTTCTTTTAATATCTTTTATCCTATCTGATTTTTTTCAGGCTCATTTCTTAAAGACCTAAGGGGGCACTGCAACCTGAGATTATAAAACTAGATAGATTATCTATTTCCTAGTGCTTTTCTTTTTAAGAAGATTATGTTTTAAGGCCTACTACTATTACTGAATCAATTAAAAAACTTGGAAATTTAATTTAAGGGACTGTGCATTTCTATTTTTTAATAAACCACATGGCAAAACAATACTTTATTTAATAAATGTACAGGAAAAAATTACAATTTAAAAGTTGCAAATACAGTACATATACATATACTATACTTTGATTTTAAATTACATGGACAAACACCAGCTTCAAAAACTTTCTAAAATCAATCATAGGTAAAATACTGGTTTCTGAAGGGGTATATGTAAAAGTATATACAATTTCTTAAAACTGTGATATGGCTTACTTAATAAAATGTATTTACGTGGAGCAGCATGGTTTTCCAGATACACAGTATCTTCCGGGTGCAAAGCGGACACACTGGCGCATTCCAATGTTCTGTTGCAGTTATTTCAGGAAGTATTTAACTGCAGCTTAAACTGACACTGTCAGAGAAAGTCTCCACACATGTTTTCCAGTCTTGCAGAGAATCAGGAACTGTTGGTAGGTCCTCACACTATGATTCGAAGGATGGGTTAAACCCTCCGTCAGCCGGAATTCAGTGACAGGCCGGCCCGAATGCGCAGACACAAGTCAACACTGCGGAACTCCCACAGTTTGTTTTCTCCAACGTCTGTGCTCCCACCAACACCAGCACCACCAACAATGTCCCTGGTTGCAGATCTGTACGACAAACCTGAAGCCCGGCCTGGGGGGACTCACCTAACAGGTCTGCAGTTCGAGTCTGCAAATGGCATTTTGGTTAGAAAGATATTTAAGCTTAGTCAGTGACCTGGAGATCAGACCTGCCTCCTCTCAACACCAAACACAGCACGGTGTCACTATCCTTTGTGACTGACACCCAAATGGCTCAGGAGTTCAGCACGGTTCAAAGACACCCTGAACCAAGTGAACTAATCTTACACCCATGAACATAGTCTACTCCAGATTTACTACATGTAAGATACTGTCAAAACAAAAATTGCCTAAAAGCTTATTTTAAAGGAGTTCAAATTCTGTAAGAATACCTTATTCTTTATGATGAACTAATTAACATAAATGCATACAAAGAAAAAATTTAGCTAACTGTGCTGGCTTCAGGAGCTAATGATGGTCTCTCCCAAAGCAGCGGGAGTGTGGTTGCTGGAGAAGCTCCACCCAGAGCCTCACTAGCGATGACCCTCTCATGTGGTCGTGCAGTCTGCGTGGTCTGGTTCCGTGGCCTTTATTCAGTGTGCAGGGGACCTGGGTCAGGAATGGCCAGCTGGTGAAAAAATGTTTTCCTCACATAGAAACACTTTTATAAGTGGTACACTGTCTCTGAAAGATGGTTTTTCTTCACATTAAAATAAAAGGGAAGCTTATATCTATATTTATTCTGGGGGAATTCCACCAAAGATAAACACTGTCGGTGGGGACATCTGGTTCGAGAGACTGAACCAGAATACCGAGACACCTAAGATCAGGAAACTTTGTTTTAGAAAATGGAAACAAAGCATCCAACACTGAAAACAAACAGAAAAATAAGAAATCCAGTGAGCTAGCAGATAATACTTTTGGGAGGCACAAGTTGTGGAAATCTGGGCTCCTGTTGCACGGGCATAGCCAATGGAAAGTGTAGGTGGGAATTCCAGTCACTTCTGGTTCTGCATTTCAAAGCTCTCTGAAATATGCCTTGTTCAACTGCATTCCCCACATTGTATTTCTAAGGCAGCACGGTCATCAACAAACACTAGGCCTTTTCCTAAAATAAGTCAAAAGGCTACATCTGGCCAGAGTTGTGAAACACAGGTTTAGGTATAACAACTAACTTTGATCATTTGCAAATAAATTAAAACACGTTGCACTGAAGAGCTGCCCAGTTTTTGTTAGGATCTGTTCTTCCAGTTGCAAAATGAACCGTGGTGCACAGAACGCCCTTCCTTTCAGAGCTGGCTGAGGAGTGGAGCTGGGGGCTGGCCCTCGGGGACTGGAGGACAGACCAAAGGCTCTGTGTCAGAAGCTGGGCAGTCCCTGCTTGCATCTGCTAAGTTCACACCCTTCTCTGCAGCTTTTGTCAAATTACAAAAAATTAAATCTGTCAATTATCAAATCTCACAGACCCAGTAAAGTACAAAATCTGTAGTTCTTACTACAACAACAAAAAAAAGCACAGAAAACTTTGTGTACCTAATTGAAACAGAACACAATAATTAAGATTCACAAAAGTTTTCAGTGTTTATGCATTTTACAAAGGGATCCTTTTCAGTCCTCAAATGGATTTTAGACTGTTTTACCCAATAACTTTTCAAGGTTCATGTGAAAAGTGAGACATACCTACTTAAGATAACAGGAGAGGTGACGAGAAACAAGCTCAGCAGATATGGGAAGCAACTGCAGACACGGGAACGCCCCCAGCCACATAATGTATATGCTCTTCCTTCCTCTTGCTATAGACACACAAAGTCAGTAAATGCCCAGATGTGCACTGACATGCCTCTCATTCATTCCTATTTCCCTTCTATATTTAAGAGTATTTTTTATTTAAACAGTTCATATGCTCCCGAAGTTTGTGAAAAATTCAAGTCATTATTTTAAATGGATTTACAAGAAGAATTCCATAAATTTTCAATTCTATTCTACCAATGCTGGGCTTTATTAGGTCCATTAACCCTCACCAACTCTTTTGTTGGATACCATCAACTCTTAACAATCTTTTAGGTAAATCCAGGTTTCGTCTTAGGGTCACTTACAGTGAGATACTTGGTAGAAAGATGGAATCTGTTTCATAATCTTCACCTAGGTTCTTAGTCATCTGCTTGTCTGTCTAAGATCTCATTTCACAACCTGTCAGGGACAGTGTTACTTTTCTCTGAAAATGGACTATTAAGGTGCCCAAAGATAACAGCAAAACCAGCAGTTGCAAAATGAAACATGAATATTCACAACTGTTAAATACAACTGTTACTAATTAGGTTGACTTCTGTTTAGAGACTTTTATGCCTCACCTTCCTCCCACACAGATTTAATGTCCATCCTACTCCGGGGCTTTAAAACACAGAGTCAAAAACCCTTAAAGTTTTTGTCTTCTCAGAGTAATATCTACACCCAATCCCTTTCAGCATTTCTGCTATGGTATTATTGGAACACCTCAAAATTATACCTTATGGTTTTCACAGTCCATGGAGAATCCCTAACCCGTATCATCAAACAGAAATTCTCCCTGGAGGAACGTAGTTAATCTGCATTTGAGAGGTGGGCATCACAAACTGAACCTTAGCCCCCCAGAGCTCCACACTGAAAGGGCACACAGAGATTAACTGGCACGGAGGCAGGAAGAAAGGTACCAGGCAAACTTTCTGTATAAAACATAAGGTAGTTCTTAAGAGGACAGTTTACGTTTTGCAGTCTCATGCTGTTCTTAAGATAAATTCCATGAACAATAAAAGTAATTTCAAGAAGACTTAAATCTGAAACTTCACACCCCATCCTTGCACCTACATTTTGTTTAAATTATCATATAGTAACTTCAGTTTAAGACTAAATTCTGCCATTCAGAATAATACTGAAAATGTTTCCTAAGCAATTTAATGATAGCGACAAAGATTTGGTTCTGATAAGATTACAAATAACCAAAAGTGTTAACTTTGAGATTCGAACCCCTATAACATTTGGAAAAACTTGTTTATAAGGTATAACAATAACATTAAGACTTATTTGTGAAATAAAACATTTCTGAAACACTTAGGAATACATGCTTATTCCACTCTGGATAGTTACTAGTACTTTCTGAAATCTGTTGAGAAATAATTTCTGTAAAAAGAGAGTTGGGTGTCAAATTCCAGAAGCTGAGTGTCAAGATTATGTTTTAAAAAATTCAGTTTTCCAGCACGGCTTGATATAAAATGGGCTTTAAAAAGGGTTTTTGAATGCAAATACAGAATTCTTGATGCTTCCTTTATGACATACACTCTGTAATTAATGAAGTATGGTCTTGGATTGTCTTCTCTGAGGTATCTGTAGAGTCACATCTCATCCTGTAAACAGTGTTTTGGAAACATCTTCATCTAAAAATCATGGTGAAGTCTGATTTTTACCATCGACAGAGACTAGTGCTCGCAGGCTGCCTGGCTGTGGGGCCGGTGCGCAGTGTGGACACAGCTGTCGGGAATCCCATTTTCTCACTCAGGTGTGCATTTATTGCTCTCGAGTCTGTGACTGCAGGGTGAGTAAGGCAATGCTCCTCCAAACATCTAAAATTAGGAACTGGAACTCTGACAGTTTGCACAAGTTCTGTCCACTTCTTGCCTGTAACTCTGAAGCTGAACAGTACATTTATACATACCAAACGTGCTTAGTAATAAATGCTTGGCTTTGGACTGTACTTCCTCCCATTTAGATGAACTTCCAGGAACTGTAATGTCAAGAAAATATTGTTACTATTCACTGTACATCACACATTACTGAATAAGACACAGGGGAAAAATAACCTTAGCATATTGTGAACATATTTTTATTAGTCTGATTTCTACCCTATTGAAGTTATTCTGTTAGAGAAGTGTGTCAGTTTACAAAGCCAGATAGGCTTCTCATTATCCCAATCTCTCTAGTCCACTCTCAGGTAGAGAAAGAAATCTAGACATTAATTACAAGTCTTTCATCTTTTGTACTTAAGAAAGAAACCTCATGCATGTATTATTTTGATAAAAAGTAAAAAGCAGCCATCTGTGAAATGATTTACAGAAGTAAAAACACAGGCTCTAGCTTTTCGTATATAGAAAAAGCATGGTAAATATATTTAATGCCTTCATTTTTTTAAATCCTCACTCAAAGTTATGTTTTATTGACTTTATAGAGCAGGGGGGAGGGGGCGAGAAAGATATAGAGAGATGTGGGGGGAAAACATCAACATAGAGACAGACATCAATTGGTTGCTTCCCTCATGTGCCCTGACTGGGTATTGAACATGCAACCTAGGTATGTGCCCTACCTGGGGATCAAAGCTGCAACCTTTTGGTGGGTTGATGCTCCAACCAACTGAGCCACCTGGATAGGGCATATACGTAATGCCTTTAATCTGAAGGCAAAAATCTATTTGTAAGGTTTCATCTCAAAGAGAGAAAAAATTATTGATCTGCTATAAATATTGATCTGCAACTCACTTTTTGAAGGACCCACACCTCCCTTACAGCAAAAAGTCTTCCTATTTAATTATAAGTGCAGATGTTTAATCCCAAAGACAGAAGCCCACCCACCCCAGTAATTACCATTAGCCACATACTTAGCTGTATGTGCACGACGGCCATGGGTTTTCCTGAAGTGAGGGACCAGACATTTAAATCCTCCACTGAATGAACATCTTCTATTTTCATCAAGGCTTCTTTGATATAGTCTACATTCAAATGCCTTGGTACAC
>VMDR010013748.1:0-24548 GCA_007922815.1 Macrotus californicus | reverse complement strand
TTTTCTTAAGTGGTCTCCTAGTAAGTGACTAACTTGTTATCCTCCTTACCCCCACCAAAAAAAGGGAAAATGAGTTCAATGAAATGACAATGTGAATAAATTGTGTCAATGGGGTACAAAGAGAAGGAAAAAGAGAAGGAAGAATGAATGGAGGGAAAGAAGAAAGAAAGTGAGAAAAGGAAGTGTGAGATATATACATCCCATCAGTTAAAAGAAGTTAATAAAATAATTAAGGTGCTATAGTTTTTAAAACTTAATTTATTCTGTCAGTCAATAGATACTCATTTAGCCTTCACTATGTGCTATACACTGACCTATGTGTAGAGAGTACAGAAACAAACCCACTGACAAAAGCGTCTACCCCTATTCTAGTGGAGAAAGGGGATGATAGACGAAATATAGGATGTCTGATAATGACAGTTTATAAAACGTGAAGCAAAAAAGAAGGAAGTGTTATGAGGGGTAGGGTGCAGTTTTGTAGGAGTAGAAATAGGGTAACCGTCACTGTAAAGATGATATTTCAATCAAAACCTGAAGGAGGGCGTGAGCCAAATGAGTAACAGGGAGGGAATCACCTGTGCAAAGCTCCAGAAACAGCTGTGTGCCTGGCAAGTTCAAAGGAAAGTCAGGCAGGCAGTGTGGCTGAAGTGAAGTAAACAAGAAGAATAGTAAATAAAAAGGCCCAGAGGCAACAACAGAGCAGATAAGGAAGGGTCCTTGAAAAGACATTCTACTCCGAGTAAATGACACTCCATGGGATGGTTCCAGCAGAGAAGTCACATGACCTGGCAAGTGTCACAGCAGCACTTAGGTGAGAGTAGGCTATTCTGGGTGAGAGTAAAGGCAGACAGATAAGACGACCATACATCCCCGTTGTCTCGAATACCAGTTTACATCTGTTATGGATCAGTTAAAAAGTAGTCATCCTCCTTAGCAGTCCTTTTCTTCCCTAAAAGTATTTTAACTTGGACACTTACGATAAATTACATGGCAATCTTAAAGTTAGGAGTCTCTTGTATCTATCCAGATAAGAGATTATTCTTGCCTGGATCAAGATGGTTGTCATGAAGGTGATGAAAATTTTATTTTGAAATTGGAGCTGAGAAAATCTGCTGATAAATTTAGATGCTGTCTAGAGTGAATGAAAGACATTTAGGGAGATGCCGAGATCTGGGACCTGAGCAATTGGAAGGACAGAGATACTATTTATTGAGTTGGTAAAAATTATGGCAGAGGCAGGTTTGGAGGAAAGAACAGAAGTTCAGGTTTGAATGTGTTGTCATTTGAAGGTGCCAATTAAACATCAAGAACAGGTGCTGGGTAGACAGTAGGAGCTTGGAGACTTCAGGATTAGAAGTACAAATTTAAGGGTAGCCAGAAAACTGACTTGATGAAGTCATGGAGGAATGAGTAAAGAAAAAGAATGCTATCCAAGGACTAAGGCTAGAAGCACTCCAACCTTAAGAAGTCGAAGTGGTGAGCAGGAATCAGCAAAAAGAAAAAAAGGAAAAAAAAACAGGAAAAAAATAAACTAAGAAGGAGTGGCCAGTGAAATGCAGAGAGAAACAGAAAAATGTTATGGGCTAAGAGCCAAGCAGAAGAATGCTATCCAGAGACTCAGCCCAGAGGCACTCCAACCTTAAGAAGTGGAAGTGGTGAGCAGGAATCAGGAAAAAAAAAGCAGCAAAAAAAGAAAAAAAACCCTAAGAAGGAGGGCCAGTGAAATACAGAGAGCAACAGAAAAATGTTATGTGCTAAGAGCCAAGCAGAGAAAGTGCTTCAGTGAGGAGTCAGTGATCAACTAGTCAAGCCTGCAAAGTCAAGATGAGAGATGAGAACTGACCACTGATCTATGCAACCAAGAAGTCGCTGGCGATTGGGAAGGAGGCATTTAGGTAGAGTGCTGAGGAAAAAATATAATGGAAAGGATTTCAAGACTGAAGCCAGCAGGAATAACAAAACTTGGGAAGAGTGTTTTTATAAAGAGAAGAGAAAATGAGCGGGAGCTGAAGGAGAGGGTCTAAGAGTATTCATTTGTTAGATTGGGTTTTGTTTTGTTTTTCTTTTTTTTCCCTTAAATAGGTGGAAACAGCTTTTCCATGAGCTAATCAGAATGATTCAACAGAGCAGAAAATTGATGATATAGAATAGTCAGAGGTGAGACGTATTAGAGTGATGTCCTTGACTGGGCCAGAGGAGACGGCCCAGGCCGCCTGTGGAGGAGGCGGCCTTAGACTGAGTGAATCTGCAGTAAGATGGTGAAGGATAGAGTATATGGGCATTAATGGGGTAGGTGAAGAGGGTGGGAGCCATGATGGGAGTTTGTGGAAGGCTTTTCTACTGATTCCTTACAAATGCATGCAAGTTCTTCAGGTTTGCAGAGAATCATTCCTGGGCTACTCCTCTTGTATAAACCTGGATGGCCAGCAGCCCCATGCAGGCAGTGTTTTCTGGGTTAGACTGCCAGGCATGTCATGTTCTATGGCTCCATTCCTGTACCTGCGGCTAACTGATACCTCTTCTGAATATGCTTGTATATTGCTCCCGTGGCCCATTGCAGTCTATAAGTTTCACTGCAATTTGCCAGTTGCCCACAATCATGACACACAACTTTAGCACTTCCTTTAGAGTACTTCTCCCGTCCATCATAAAGTGACTTGCATGTTTTGCAAGTTTCTTTGGAATGTATTAGAAGAATCTGAATGATGAGCTCCAGGCCGTGACTGTGATGTTTTGCACTAATTTATGTATATAATGCAAGTGCCCATTCTGGATAAGTTGGTCTTCTGGAACTTTTTCAAGGAGATTTTATCATCCCCAGTTAACATGGAAATGAATGGAAAACACCCGTATTTGGGGGGAGGAAGCCAGCGTAGGAAGGACCCTGAACTAGGGGTACAGAGGCTTGGATCCCAGTCCTCATTCTCACAGATAAATTGTGTTACCTTAGAAAAGTGGCTCAGGTGCTCTGGATCTCAGTTGCCTCATCTATAAAATGAGAGTCTGGACCAACTGGTCTTCAATGTTCCTGCAGGTGTTAGAATTTAATTCATACATAAGTAAAGGCATCAAGGTTAATGATCCTTAAGAGCGGTGATCTTGTTCTAAGAACTGTGCAATATGTAACTCCTAACTAAATAAAAATGCTAAGTAAAAATACATATTCCTTGAGCCCAAAAAAAGGAACGCAGACATTTTGTTTTGAAACTAAGTTCAATGAGAGCTTTCTCTGAAAAATCCTACCAATCTTTAGAAGCTACATAAACTGGTAATACCATAGACATATCCAGTGATTCGTGGAGGGGACGTCACATTCGCTATTGTTAAGCCATAAAGGCTTTATTTAAAATACAATGGAATGACAGGTATTTCTAATTCCTGAAGAAATTTTGTTTATGGATAGGGCTTACTTATAATTTAATGCTAAATATTTGTCTGTATTTTTAAAAGTTCTCAATGTTGTTTTTAAATGGTCTAATTACTCTATTAAATGCATCTAGGAAGAGAATCTCTCAAAGTCAACAAGAGAATAGGCTTAATAAACTTTAGTTCTAACAAAAGTTTCTTGCTCTTTAATATAATTTTCCTCTTAATTTTATTGCATATCAATGTTAACTCACCCTCAATAATTTCTCTACCTCTCTTTTTTCCTTTAAATAGTGCTTTCTTTTGCAGATGTTTTGACCAAGTTGAACATAACTTGGGCAGTTTACACAACTGAAGTCACAAATGCTTTTTGGCCAAGTTTATACAATTTAATCTGCTTACAGTGGAACTGCCTGAGTTGAAGAAAATAAAAATAGACTTTAAAGACGTATAATGTAGATGTTAAAGACCATCCTTTGTACACTATGATACTAGCAAAATGCTGTCAGTGAAACTGAGGATTTATTAAAAATAGATTTTGCCACGGTTGATCATGGTTTTCTATTGCATTTCCCGTATCGCTCAATGCCACACATTTGCAAAATGACTCACCGAGTTTAGAGGTATGAAATGTAAGTGGCATGAATCTAGTTTGCCCTCATGAATGGAATCCTGACCTCATTAACACCATTCTACCAGCAGCTAAACTAACGGGTCACATTAAAATAAGAGACAACGTAATAGCTGTCAGAGAAAGATGGATTTTAGGCGATAAATACATTCTACACTGCTCCAAGGCTAACTATTACACCTGGCTCCCTTTGGAATTCCTTAGGAAATAAGAGATTTGCCACCAGAGCGGAGAATTAAGAGTCAGACACTAGCTGGTACTTCATCCAAGGTCACCTTCACTCCCCAGAGCGCCTGAGCAACAGCTTGAGCCTCTCCTAATCCAATCTCAATTAAATGGTGAAGATAGCTTTTCAGCTTACCGGTCTGCCCATGCTCTGTGAAGGGTGCTGGATTTCCTTATGAAATGAGGTTGAACTGCCAACTCATACAGGGGAGGCACTGAAGGGGAGGGAAAAGAAGGAAAGGGAGAGGGGAAAGAGCTGACTGCAGCCCCAGCAATGCGAGAACGCTTTTCGAGAGCGCTTAAAAGCAAACCGCCCTGTCTCCACGCCCTGTTCTGTAACAGCAGGTCTATCTATTCTATCAGGTTCTCACATCAAATATCGTGGACCCTGAAATTGTTTTAACCAAAGGAAAATCTGACACTATGGAGCAGAGCAATTTTGAAGAAGATTTAAAACGTGATATAAAGAGATAGAAAGTGATCATCAAAAGATGTTCTATAACTAATATCTACACTATTCCTTATATTATATAAAGTGTTTTATGTACATTATCTTAAAGCTCATCCACTCTTTATAACATGAACAAGGAATTCCTATCGCTCCTCCTTATAAGCTAGATTATATCTAATATTTTGAATAATAAAAGACTGTATTAGTTTGCTTGCTAGGGCTGCCATAATATAATATGACAGATTAGGTGGCCTAACCAATAGAAATTTATTTTCTCATGGATCTGAAAGCTAAAAATCTGTGATCAATGTGTTGGCAAGTTTGGTTTTTCCTGAGGCCTCTCTGCTGGGCTTGCAAATAGTTGTGTCCTCACATGGCCATTTCTGTACCCATTCATATTTGGTGTCTCTATGCCCAAATTTCCTCTAAGGACACCAGTCACACTGGATTAGAGCCCACTCTCATAACCTCATCTTAACTTCATCACCTCTGGAAAGGCCCTCCTTCTAAGTACCATCACATTTTGAGGTGTTGGGGGTTAGGGCTTCAACATATCAATTTTGTGGAAATACAGTTTTGAGAGGTAAAGACCAATAAAAATGTTCTTGGGTGTATTTCCTAACATATGAAATTAATAATACTTATAATAAGCAATGTTTAGCCATTACCTAGATCCCCATTCTCAGTCAGATCAAAAGAAACTCTTACTCCAGTATTCAAGACATATTTCTTGACTCTGCCACTGAAAGCTGATGATTTTTATAAACACGATCACAAAATCAAAATTCAACCCCGGTGTGTCTGGTCTTGAATGATGCTTGAATCCTAACACCTCTGGTTAATCAATCTTGACCTATGCTTTAAATCTGTAAGAGAGAATATATACTGAGTTTCTACAGGTGGCTAGTTCAAGGTGAAGGCAATATAATGTATTTATAACACATGGCTCATGTTCTTAAATAATCTAGTAGGACATAGTAGAATCAGAACTTCACTCATATAGATCAAATAGGAAAGAATTACCAGCAATAGAAGGTCAGAGATGGAATGAGAGAGTCATCAGGTAAGGCTTCAAGGAGGAGTTAAGACTTCATTGTGCCCTTGGGATGGTCAGAATAGAAGAAAGAGTACAATGAGGGGAAACAGACGAACTAAGACAGAGTATGGCCTGTGTGATGGTCAGTGAGAAGGCTGGCTTTCCTGGGAGCAACATGTCTGTGAAGGACAGGTGGTGGCTAAGCCAGAGGAGTAACATGTGGCCAATGTAGACAAGATCTTTATAAAACTTGGCCTATGTGGATTTGACACAACAGACACCGATCGCAACAGATCGGTGATTTTCAACCAGAGTGCCACAAGAAGTTTTAAAATAGGCAATACGTGACTCTTTAGTCAGGGTCACTGACCTCATTTCCCTTAGATTGTCAAATACAAAAATGACAACTGCCAACACAACAATAGCCTTTCAGTGTGTGAATGAATCAAAATTATACCTACTTTTTTGTCAAGTTGACAAAAAATATAATATATTTTTGGGTGTGCTGAAAAATGTCAGTAATTAGCTTACGTGTACCACGAGGTGAGAACAGTTGAAGGTCACTGCAGTCATGGTGCAGATGAGACTTAACATGAGCAAAGTGGTGTTTGCAGTGACCTGAGCCATCACCAGTAAATGAAGAAGTCAAGTAGCGGCGGCAAGAGGGAGTGAAGGACTGCTGTAGCGACTGATAAGTGTGATGACAAAGCCTGCAGCATCATGAAAAGAACAGACAAAAGGAAGAGATGACAAGAATTATTAAAAGACATGCTACCTGAGTCTGAGAAGCAAGGGGAGAGCTGCAAAATCGTTGGCTTAGATGACTGGAAGAATGATGGTCCTCCCGAGGGAATCGGGAGGAGCTGGAAATCAGAATTGATCTGTGGGAAGGCAAGAACTGCAGGTTCCATTTTGTCCACACGGAGTTTGAGGTAATAGTGAGGCGTTTGAGTGAGCACAGGTGATAGGTGATTGGAAATACATGTGTAAAAAAGTCAGACCTGGAGATTCGAATTTGTGCAATGTTCATATCAGGTAACTAAACTGATTTTATCTACTCACCAGAAAAAAAAATAGAGATGTCCCTGGGTTTATAATCATTGTCCAAGAGGCACACTCTTCAGCAGTGCGTATTTTTTAAGGAGAAACAGGCCAGGCTCAGGCTAACAGATCATTTGTCTGTGCCCCAGACAACCTTGTACTTTCTTCCAAAGATCCAAGTTCAACCCAAGCCAGAATCACTGGAGGACTTACAATCCTATTAACAGTGACCCTTATGAAGGATGTGGGACATGGAAGCTGCTTCTGTGTTTCAGCAACAGTCTTCATCAGAAGGGAAGACAGACAATACAATGTCTAGAGGAGTAGACAATTCACTGCAAATGAGAAAAGGGTCCTGACATCTATTGTGAATTAATCTTGTCCAAGACTAACTCATCTCTTTCCTCTTTCAAGGCTTCTGCCAACCTTGTCAGGTTGCCTCTGGATAGAACAAAGGCTTCTTTATCGTTGAACACAAATTTAGGTTACCTGCAATGACTCATGTCAAAAAAGATTCTGACATCCTTCTTGGTTCTGGACAAGACCATGATGATGATATTCTATGAAGAAGGCCTAAGCCTTCCCATACTAAGACATATAGCTGTCAAAGGAGTGAAAGGGCCTCCAGGGCTTTTTCAAGCACTTCTAAAAGCCAGGAACTTGAGGCAGACTTGAGAGAGTGGGGAAGATAATAGAAAGAAATCCAAGGAACACGTAAACGGTGTGAGTAGTGGTCTGACAGGGACAGGCAAGTGGGCAGAGTACACTGTTATGTGAATCCAACAGCAAGATGGGGAATGTCCAATGTAAAGTAGGTCTGACAGCAGGTAACAGGGACCCTGGTTTAAGATCTTGTGTTCAGGCATAGCACTTTGTATACAAGAGGTCATGAAAACAAAGGCAGCACCCCAAGGGCAGCAGCCCAGGGAGGGATCAGCAGAGATTCAGGAATGGAGGAATGAGACAGCAGATCACTTCCGAGAACTGCGGAACAGGCAGGGGTTTGGTCTCCAGCCAACAAGTTCAGTGATTCACTTAACTAAAAACCAGTATGAAGGGGCAGGACAGCATGGGTTACGTGACTAGTGAATTAATTTACTGATCAAGAAAAATGTTTAAAAGAATAAGACAAAGAAATCAGTTCTGTAACATTTTATTAACCATCCAGTCCCTTTCCATTAATCTTTTCCTTTTTTCAAAAATTTTTCAGTTACAGTTTGCACGTGATATTGTTTTGTTTTAGCTCAGGTGTACAGCACAGTGGTTAGACAACCATACACTTTACCAAGCGCCCCCCCACCCCAATATTTCCAGTGCCCACCTGGCACCATACATAGTTATTACGGTATTATTGACTGTATTTCCTGTGCTGTACTTTACACCCCCATGACGATTTTGTAACTACTGATCTGCACTTCTCAGTCTCTCCACATTTTTCACCCAGTTTCCCAACTATCCTCTCCTCTGGCAACCATCAGTCTGTTCATTGTATCTGTGAGTCTGGTGTTGTTCCATCCATCATTTTCTTTAAACAAGAAATCATACCATCTATTTATCTTTATCACTTTTAATTTTTGAATATATTTTCAAGAAGTCATTCCTAAGTAAATTTTTGTAAATAGTCTCCAGAGAAAGGAGGACAGGTTGTTGGCTGAGCACCAGACTGAATCTCTGCCTTAGTAGGGAGCACATCACTTTTATTTTTCTCAGCCTCTTAAGTACAGATTTTTGTTCCGCACCCATAAAGTTCCAGATTATCGGGGCAATGCCAACTCCGGTGTAGATGCATAAAAACTATTAATAGATTATGTCTATAATAAACCTGAAGTAGAAAACAGAAGTGTTTCAAAAAAGAGAAGTGTAAAATAGAGGGGGAAAGGCAGTTAGATGACGATCTTTGTGAAAGGACATATTTCAAAAGAAATAGAAAATCTTTGTGGCAGTCTGAAGTGCTTAATTTTGAATTTGTTCGGCTATTTTATCCTGCTGATTAACAAAAGAAGAAAGAATATGTTATGTTGAATTAAATTTTTAAAACTTTTCCTTTGCTCAGAACCGGCTCCTCCAAAATCACTCTTCGCAGTGAATAAAACCCAGACTTCGGTGACTTTGCTGTGGGTGGAAGAGGGAGTGGCTGATTTCTTTGAGGTCTTCTGTCAACAAATGGGCTCTAGCCAGGAAACGAAGCTCCAGGTAATGTACATGTTGATTTTCTTTTACTGAGTTAATTTTGATTAAGGCTGATTATCTGAGCAAAACAACAATCTTTAATGGCTTTGAACTATGAGATGAAAACTGTTCATTTGTGCTTTTGTGTCTCAGTGATAGAAATTACCAATATGTTTAGAAGAAGCTCAAAATATATTATGAGAACCAACTTGCTAAATTGCCAAGTTTATTTTCATGTTTGCATTTATCTTTTGTCTGTAAACCTAAGCCAGTCTGGTTCACACTGAAGAGTTAAAGTGATTAATTTTTCCTGCTGGACATTAAGTTAATTGAGGGGACGAAGACACGGCCATATAAAACATAATTTAACAAATGTGAACTGGTTGCCAGTTTTGTAAGAGTCACTGTATGGAACACAATTGGTAGAATTAATATTTATCTTCAAAAATCTTTTTCACACAGTTGTTGATATGGCATTAGTCTAGAAATAATTAAAGTAAGCCAAGTGCCACAGGAGAGATTCATATTACTGAGAGAACTTAAAAGAAACATCTGTATCTAGTTAGTAAGGAGGACAATTTCATTGGGGAAATGATGGCTGAGAGAGGTGACCGTTAACGCTTTAGAATCACAGATAGTAGACGTGATGAACACTGCCCACCAGGTCAAAACAAGTGGAGGGAAGGGGGTGCACCAGCAGCTTTCACGGTAACAAAGCCACAGGAGAAAAAAATATTTTACAGTCAGACATAGGGAAATGCATTTGTGAGGGATATTACAAAACATGGTGTAGCGACAAGTACCATAAAACATGAATAACTGATGCTTTTTAAATAATAAATTTCCTGAGATTGAGAAGATTAAAGGATTTCTGGGAGTACAAACCTTTTCATACTGAATGTTAAGATAATTTGCTTTATTCCTTTCCCCTTTTTATATTCCCTTCTACTAATTTATCTCTTTTTGATCTGTACTGAACAGCTGAATCCTTTTTCAATGCTGAGAATCCTTTTTGAAAATAACTGCTCTGCCAGTGGTAGATTTTTTCCCCCTGCAACTGCAAAGAAAACAATGGCGGCTACTTACTATAACTGAGTCCTTTTAGCAAAAGCCTTTCCGTGGAAGCGTTCCTTTATAGGCTAAGGAGAGATGGGAGTGGGAAGTGTGGGAAGTGGGTGCTGATGCCTTCCATGTCTTTAGGCAGTGGTGCTTCAGAACCTTGTTTTGGATAAGAGTGTTTGCTGATTCATGTTGTACAGTCGTACTTGTCACTAGCCTGACTATTGGCTCACTGAGTTCTACATATAATGGCTTAATATGAAGTGTTTTTGATAATGCAAATTTGCTGTGCCTTTGGTGGATGCTATTTAAAAGCTGAGAATGCAGACAAAATGATAGTGTCCTCGATATACAAAGAACGACTGCAAGTAAAAAAAAATATGAAGAGCAACTGCTCAAAACAAATATTTTATTTAAAATAAACACAAAAGGCTCTTAAACATATGAAAAGGTGATTAACTTCATTCATTCATGGTGAATGACATGCAACATGAAATTGCAATCTGATACAAATCCACTAATAAGATTGGAAAACTCAGAGAATTTGCCGCCATGCTGAGTTAGAAGTAGTGTAGGGAAACAGGTGTTGTCAAACATGGACAGTCAGTGGGTAACTTGAAAGTGAACATTTTGTCAATAGCTTTCAAAATTAAAAATACACAACTTTTTTTTGGTGTACTATACTTTATTATTTCTTTTTTTAAATTACTTTATTATTGTTCATTTACAGTTGTCTAAAATACACAACTTTTGACTCAGCAATTTAACTGCTAGGACGTGAATACATGCACACACACACAATACTGTGTGTTTGTAGACACCTACTTATGTCCCCATAATTGTGACATTACATTCACTGTAAAGTTGTTTATAACTCATTTTCTGCTGCTCCCCTTTTCCATCTTTTAAATTTTTTACTCTGTCTCTACATCACCAGCTCAACTATGAAAAACTTAAAAACCAAAATAGGTGATTACGTGACATTCATTTTCCTGTTTGTATATCCAGGAACCGATTTCTGTTTCTTCTCATGTTGTGACCATCTCCAGCCTTCTCCCGGCCACCGCCTACAACTGCAGTGTCACCAGCGTCAGCCACGACAGCCCCAGCATCCCCGCGTTCATAACCGTCTCAACAATGGGTAACTGCATGCCTTGGCGGGGTCTGGTGTTTTTGAAAGTTACATCTTTCCAAACTGTTCCTACATTTTCTTTTAAAATATATATAATCCATTCTTTTAATGGAATCCTTATTTGTTCTGTTGAAAAATTCCGAGCTTTGAGGTCCAGGAGTGCTTGATTTCAATCTCTGTGTGATTTAGGGGAAGATGTTTACTCTCTCTGAACCTTTGTTTTTTCATCTGTAAAACTAGCAGTATAATTTGTACCTTATTGAGTTGTTGTGAAGCTTAGAAATAAAGGGCATAAAACCCTGGCACATGCTGTCTAAACGCTACTTGTTACCAATGTCATCCTCCTCCTCATTAGTAGTCACAGTGCCCTAATTAGTTCTGGTTCATCTACTTCAGCCTTGGCCCTTAGCTATCACATAGTGGCAAATCTCAATTACTGAATCAAAGCCACAAAGTTTCTAATCAAGCAGAAACTATGAGTGGGGAAATTTAAAAATAATGAAAGGTCTAGAATAATGTAGTTTTCTTATTCTTTTTCTGAGTTATATGTTTTTTCTCCCCATATGTTAGAGTCTGATTCTATAATCTCAGATCTTCTACAAAGATGCCTGTAATAAAACCACTCTTACTTTCACATAACTCTTTACTGGATCTGTTTTCATTTCTGTAACATTTGTCATATGTTTAGCCACTGTATCCAATGATGGATAACATGGACTTTTTAAATTTGTTTGTTTAGACCTAAAAAGTATATCAATGGTCTCTCATTTCTACATCTTTTTACACTCTACTAAGTATAATAGACTATTCATTATTTCTTGTCATCTCTACAGCAAACAAGTAAAGCAGTTGATATTATTAAACTTATTTACAAATGAGGAAAATGAGACCCAGAGAGACAGATAAAATAGCCTTCTCAAATGGCAGTTAGTAGTCACGTGAACTTGAACAACCTCTTCTGACCATGAGTCTAAGGTTTTTTCTGCTCAAGTACTCTGCCCATGAACTGGGGCCTCATTGTCCCAAATGGGAAGTGGCAATACCTAGAGACTTAAGGATTGTGTATGCCAGCCAGTTCCATGATTTTATGAACAGTACAGAGGAGGTTATCACTCTCTTTTTCTCCTCTGGTCCACTGTTAAGTTTTATAACACAGTTGACATATAATCCCACCGTTAATATTCTGCTCCTCCATGAAGTGTGAAGAACTAAGCAATGTGTAAGTGCCATAGTAGACCAATTATCACATAAAGTATATGAGAGGGGCACAACCCCTGTTCTTAAGGGTCCTACAACTTATTAATATGTTTAATCTCTTGAGTTGTACAGATGGAAAACCTCTCAACATATGGCAACAGATTATCGATGCCTGCTTCTAGCAATGTGTTAAGTGCTTAGCAGATGGTAGCTTGCTAATGCCTTTTCCATATACATTATTAGTTGTGAGTGAGTAGACAGTTGTGCTTTCTGACTTTAAACTCATGGGCATAAAGTACGAATTTGCAAGCTTCTGAAAATGTAAAAGAATGAGAATATACAATAATGACTTCTGAATTTTTCTTGTTATCAAATGAATTTAAACTATATCACAGGACTTATTCACAGTTTATTATTTCCCTTTATAAGAACATCCAGAATGTAGGCCTTAAACACTTTTATCAGTCTAGTAACTTAGAGCTGACCAGGAAGAGGTCATTGTCAGCTTGGAGAAACATCACTGTTGCTCTTGCCATTGTTGCCATTATAAGTCCATTGCTCTTAAAATCAGAGGGACAACAATGCATGGTTCTGTTCATTTCCATGCAGTGGGAACTGTGATTAAAGTGTATGGCTGATGTGCTTAGTTACAGAGATGAATCCCAACGTGGTGGTCATTTCAGTGCTGGGCATTCTTAGCACACTGCTGATTGGACTGCTGCTGGTCACCCTGATCATCCTTAGGAAAAAGCACCTGCAGATGGCTAGGTAAGTTGGCTTTGGTTAATCTTACCCACAGCCTCTAAAATATTCTATTTATCATACATGTATGTTTTTGCAGACCTAAATTTTACAGCAGTAAGCTGTCTACTTCCATTTCATGTTTTCTAAAAAGACTTTTAGCATTGTTTTAGAAAACACTACCATTGAATGGTAAAGCAAAAGATGATTGGTTTACACAAAGTGAGACCTCTTAACTGTGGATCTTGTAATTTTAAGTATCTCCTACATTACATTTCGATCATTTCAAAGTTGTTTTGGAGTAAAAGAAAAAGATCTATAGCTATTGAGTATGATAAATAAAAGAAATTAATATATGTGGAGACCACAAGAAAGAAAAAAATTCCCTCTCCTTATTTCTTATGAGAAAATATTTATAGAGTTTGTGATTAGGTCTGTAGAGATTCCTCTATCATTTTTGTTCATGTTATTTAGAGTGGTAGGCAGTTTCATCATTATTGCTGTTAGAAAGGCCTTTTGATTTATGGTTTTGATGATTTTGTATTCTTTTGACCACTGGTGCATTTCTTATTGGAGCACATTGTCAAGAACCTTCTGTGGTCCACTATATTATAAAAACAATGATCAATTCTCCAAAAAAACATAAACCTGTTACTTAGTTGAATTTAGTTGGGTTTAGGAAATTTGATTCAAGTGTATATTTGCCCAGTGTTAGCCTGCTGACTTGTCATCGATCAGCATCCTTCTTCTTTGTCAAAGTTTGGTCAGTCACCTATTCGTATATAAACTTACCCATCTAATAGCTATTATGTGATGTGCCTGCATGGCATAGTCAAAGAAAAATCAGACATCCAAGTTGTCCACTTGGAACCTAGCTGGAGAGATGTACATAAATAAATATATTTAAAGGTACAAACCGACTTGTACCAGGAAGGAAATAAAAATGGGATCACATGGAAGTAAAGAAAAGAGATTAATTAAAAATGTCAACGTCAGGCATCTTAATGCTGGCATTAGAACGAAGCTTAGAAGGCTGGGGGGGTAGTGCTACAGCACTGAGGCTAGATTATAAAGTTCTGAAATTGTACTCCTTGGGGCCCAATCCTGATTGATAACCTGTGTGTCCTGTGTATTCCACTGAGACTTCACTCATTCCTTTAACAAATATCAGTGGGCACCTATTGCATGTCAGGCTCCCCTGGGTGCTCAGAGCGTGAAAGTATACAAAACAGACCAAAACTTCTGCCTCCATGCAGCTTATATGCTAATGAAAAAGGTAGACAATAAATAATAAAGATAAAAGTCAGGAGATTATATGGTATGTTAGCGGACAATAATAGAAACATAGCAAAGCAGGGTAAGAGAGATTGGCAGTACCTTTCTGGGAAATGTGGGGTGAGGACCTCTGGGAGGTAGGTAGGTATCCCTGAAAAGGTGACATTTGAGAAAAGACTTGAACGTGAGGGAGTTGGTCACGTGGCATCTGGGGAAAGAGTGTACCCAGTAGAGGACACAGCCAGGCACAGGCCCCGAAGAGGCAGAAGCATGATTAGCAGGTTCAAAGAACAGCTGGAAGTTAGAGTGGCTAAAGCAGAGGAAATTCATGAAGGAGTGGCAGGAGATGGTGTCTGATTACATAGGGTTTCCTAAGCCGTGGTAAGGACTTTGACTTTACCTCTAAATAAAGGGGCAGCCATTGCAGAATTTGTGCAGAAGATTAAAAATATCTGACTTACATTTTAACATTTCGTTTTGGCTTTTATGTAAAACAAGCTGCAATGAGACAAAGACCAAGGCAGGCATGTGAACTGGGGGAGCCACAACAGTAATCCAGGCAAGACAAAGATGGCAGGGTTCAGTCCAGAGTCACAGCAATGGCGAGCAGGGAAAAACTATCAGGTTCCAGATATATTTTGAAAATAGAGGCAACAGGATTTGCTAACAAGTTGCATGTTGAAAGGATCTAAATGAGAGTCAAGGATGACTCCAGGGTTTTCAGCCTTAGTGACCGAAAAGATGGAATTACCATACACTAAAACAGAATTGCGGACGAAAGGGTTTCAGAGTTGGGGGGACATCAAGACTTCAGTTTGGCTCTGACTAGCGTGGTGCAGTTGGCTGGGCATCATCCTGCAAAGGAAATGTTGCTGATTTGATTCCAGGTCAGGGCACATGCCTGGGTTCCAGGTTTGGGGTCAGGGGGTGGGTCGGGGGTCGGGGCACAAGATGCAACTGATTGATATTTTTCTCTCACAACAATGTTTCTCTTCCTCCCTTTCTCCCTCCCTTCCTCTCTCTCTAAAATAAATAAATATATATATATATAAATACATAGATAGATAGATAGATAGAAAGATAGATAGATAGATAGATAGATAGATAGATAGATAGATAGATATCTTTTTAAGAAACAGAAATCGAATGTTAAAAAAAGACTTCAGTTTTGGAAATGTTATGTTTGAGATGACTTCAAGTGCAAGTGTGGAGATGCAGTTGAACATAAAAATCTGGTGTTCAGGAGAGAAGTCTGAAGTGAAGATATGAATTTGGGAGTTCTTAGCATATAAATGATATTAAAGCTGTAGGCAGGATGAAATCTAGGAAGTGTAAATTATAGAAGACGGCCCTAGATTAATCTACTACTAAGATTTTCATGGAGGAAAAAAGATAGCAGGAAGAGACGGACAAGACCCCTCCAGTGGAATGGAAGGAAAATGAAGAGCGAGGTATCATGGAGGCCAGGGAGAGAACGTGTATCAAAAGGTGATAACGACGCCTACGTTAGTGGATAGTGAGGAGCAATAAAGCAGTAATGCCACAACATAAGTACACAACTCATAGGGATTGCAATAAATGTTAGCCCATGATAGTAACAGTGGTGGGGGTGGTGATGCAGTAATGGAGGAAGTGGTATGTACAAGGGTGCCATTGCAGGTGCATCCTCAGTGCGGCACACAGTGAGACATTTCAGAGGAGCGGCTCTGCTTCAGCCAGCTGGTTATTAGGGCACAGATTTGTGACACCTCGTGCCATGATCCCTGGCAGTCTGATGAAGCCTGTGGCCCTCTTCCAAGGACAGTGCTTTCTTGTTAAGTGCATAAAATAAAATACACAGGATTGAAAGAAATGATTATGTTAAATCATGGTCATCAAAGTAGTTAAAAGAACAAATGTGATGTATGCTTTTTTGTTAATGCATTAGATCACAGTATTTAGTAGATATCTAGTAATTCTCCTATTTCACCATAGTGATAAATGTGAACAATATTTCAATACCTGCAGCAAGTCTTTTACAGAAAAATATATGTAATATCTGTTGTTAGCAAATCTCACAAGTACTGATGATATTGTGACTTGTTTCCTACTTTAATAATTAAAGGAACTGCTAAATTTCAGTGAGAGATTAGGAAAACAAAGATGCACTTTTTCCTCACATACGTTCATAAAGCCCTAAGTTCCATCCTTGGACCCCAATTTAAGAACCCTTGAACTGGAAGGTAAAAATTATCCTTCTAATTTAAATGTAAATAAATTCCTATATATTATAGGAAATGGACATAGGAAAATCAATAGAGATGTGTAACTTAAGATACAATATGATATAATAACATAGTTGTGTATTTTTCAAAAAAAAGAAAATTATTCTTAGACCATCTAGTAAGAACAGGAAGATAACATTTTGCCAATAATGTCAACATCTCTGCTTCACTTCTGAATAAGTCCATCAATTTCCTGTAGAGGGAAAATGAGGTACATGAGCCCCAGGGAGCTATGTTATTCATGCATGATATTAAGCAAAAGATGGCAAAGGCATGAGAATATGTTTACCTTTTTACTCCAATTCTAGAAAAAATATTACCCATATTTTCTGCTGACAGATTAATAAGCAATTTTCTGGAGAAGAGGCTCTGCACAGCCTCTTCCACATCATCTCAAGTGATGAATGCTATGGGCGTCCCAACAGGAGGGAAAATTTGGTGGAAGACAACAGTACAGCTTGATCCATCACCATTATAGAGAGGAAATCAGTACGCTATAAAAAAATAAAACCCCATCAAGAATATTCTCTAAAAAAAAAAACTCCTTTGTTTTATTCAGGAGAGTTGCTATCACTTACTTTGTAAAACATATCACATCCCAAACAGTTAAAGATTTATTTAAGATCCTGAGTGCCCTTTGGAAAGCATTGTGAATTGAAACCTTTTGGCCTCAAATTGTTTCCTATAGAAACGTGCAACCTTGTGAAAAACTGTTTTGTTTTGCTTTATCTTTCTATTTTGCATTTTACGCGATAGAGAAACCCATAGAACTTATTTTAGCTTAAAAAAATAATGTCATGATGATGAGCAGGTAAAGCCTCATATGTCAAGGTGAAGGAGTGCTTCTCCATCAAGCAGTAACCTTGATTGTGTGATTCCTTTCACGCAGGGAGTGTGGCGCAGGAACTTTTGTCAATTTTGCGTCCTTGGAAAGGGATGGAAAGCTCCCGTACAACTGGTGAGTGTTCTTTCAGAACAAGCTCTAGACAACCTAGGTGTGCTGCGTGTCCTGCAAACTCTATTTTAGTCTTTGGGTAATAAGTGGTTTTGTCTGATTATCCTTTCAAAATGTCTCTGATGGGGAACTTTCAAAGGTTAGATCTTCACAGAGTGTATTGGTATATACTAGTTTAATGCAATTATGAAATAGCAAAACTGTCAAGTCTGCCCTGTACTGCTGTGTTAAACAACGGACTAAGTCATCAGTTCCGCAAGTAGCCCATAACTGTACACAAGGAGGGCTTAAACACAGGAGCCACCCTGAACACCGGGCGGCTGAAGGCAGGACAAGATACCCCATTGACGCAGCACAAGACAAAACAGCATCCCTACTTAAAACTCACACTTCAGTGCCTGGGGACATGAGCCACCCCTTCTGTTCAAAAGTCAAGTAGATTTACACAGCCCAGGGCCCTCAGCTCTTATACTTACAGGTAAATAAATATTAAAGTCAGGAAAGTCCCGTGAGAAAACATGGCATCATTTTTTTCTTTATTCTTGGATATTAAGGACCTGGAAGGAGAAGGTACTTTGAGAATTCAGAAAGCATTGTCAGGAGGTTACATTGGTTGACATTTTGTTTAACAGTCATACATGAAAATTAACAATACACTGCAGTCAGTACCCAACGAGACTGCTGATTAAGTAACCGTTTCGCATGAAGCCGGCACTGCTTACATGATCTAGGTTGGCCTTTGTGTAAGCAGCTGGGCACAGCGCATTTAAATACGTCTCCTTCATATTGATTCATAGTAAGTCATCTCTTCTTACATTTTTACTAGTGCCCCAAAATGACTGACCTTAAAGAAATGGGTCTGAGATGGGACATGTTACTCTACAGAATCAGTGAGGGAGGGAGGGCTTTACTGAAAATATGAATTCTACTCCTCTGAGTTGGCATCTGTGTTCTTGATGCCCACTCTAGTTGAAAGTCGACCTGAAATAGGATTCCTTCATGCTGTTTTTAAATTTTAGCCTGAATGGAATTTTGCTATTCAGGTACCACTAATCCAACTGTGAAGAGAGATGAACCCACAAACCCTTGACAGTGAAAAGTTAGGAAACATTTCTAGGTCTGCTCAAATATATTAGCACTGTTTTCAAGATTAAGAGACTAATTCATTGATATGTTTGTCACCTGGCCCACCCTTAAAGAAGGCCCAGTCACCAAGCAGTGATGAGCAGTCCATGAAGGAAATGATTCATTTATACTTGTGACTCAGGAGAGCCATGTATTGCCTGCATACCCAGTCACAAGTTATAGAATATGGGGCACCCATTAGGGAGAACAGAGGCAAAAGAGAATCCACTTCAGGACCTTCCTATAAAATCAAGAACATTCTCATGCAACGCTTGGCAGGCAGATTTGCCAGCACCAGCATTTTCTGGCTGACTGAGAATAGATATCTCAGTGGAGATTCGTGATAGCTGAAGTGACAAGGTGACAGCATTTCCCCCCTAATTCTCAGAATAACTATAGATGCAGCCGCAGGGTACTTTAAAATCTGCATTAATGAATATTCTATCATACAAGTGATTTGAATGTCTGAAATTGGTTTCGAACCACACATTTTAAACCAACAGTCTGAATTAGAACTAAAGCAAAACGAAATCATGTGCCCCTGCTTAGCTGAGTGTGATTGGTTGAGATTACAGATGAGGCAATGGATGCGCTACTTTTCTTGAATGGATGATACCTGAGTGTCAGGCCATGCCTCTGTGTTAAGGGTAATTTTTTAGAAATGATGTCTAAGTTAAAATTAAAACAATATAGAAAGTCACAGTGCGGCACTAGAAGTGCAGCTTTATTAAGAACGTGTTCCAAAAGCTCAGGGTCTTCGCCAGGATCGGTTTATGTGAAGTCACCGTTGATATTTCCTCCCCCAAGCTGCTGTTAACTACCGAATGATGTTATACAGGCTCCTGAAAATAGGTCTAAGCGCTGCAAGGGTAATATCCAAGAATAGGGCTTGAGATAACTAATGAGGCGTTTAAGCGCTTCATTTACCTGAATGCTAAATGTAATCACCTCATGGCAGACTAATTAGCACAAAATAAGTTGAAGAAATATATCTGATTACAATAAGAGGCTGTGTGTGAATAAAACTGATTTTGACAATATTATAACACTTCAGCCCTCAGATTTTAATTTCATGGAATGGAATAATATTTCATTATAATTAAGGTGCTTATTTTACTTGATTCCAGTAAGTAATGTACTGCTATCTGTTCACAATTTATATTACTAACTCTTGCCACTTCTTCATCTTTACATCTGTTATCTATTAATGCTCACAGGCGTAGGAGTATATTTGCTTTCCTAACCCTGCTACCTTCATGTCTTTGGACTGATTATCTTTTGGCATTTTATATTAATCCTTGGTAAGTGATTTTTTTTTTTACTGTTTACCTAACACAGTCTTTAAAACTTAGCTCTCAGGAAATAAGCAAAACAGAAAAATTCTTTTGTGTGATGGCAGCATCTAAAATGATTAATTATACATTGAAATGGATTAGAGCACTTAGTGGTACCAAGATGCTAACAATGTTTTCCAATTAAATTTTCTTCTTGTGATGTTCTTGGCATGCTTCCTTCCATTTATTACCAGTCATTTGTTTCTTCTTGAGTCCATCCATTGGCTCTCATCTTTACAAATTTTGCTTTCCATTTTTCTTCCCATCTCCATCCATTTCAGAGTTCCATATTGCCAGGAAGAAAGGAGTATGTTAATGTAAAGAAACCCAGAGTATTATACCTTGTATTTGGGGCCTCCAAAATTTTTTAATGCAAATGCTACCTCTTTAATGAATATGGAGCAACTGATCATATTCAAGCCTCCTTGAGTAATTATCTCATATCGTTGTCACCACAACAGTGCCGAGGGTATTTTCACCCCATTCTAGAGATGTGCAAATAGAGGCTTAAGAAATGAACTGTTTTAGCATCACACTACGGAGAATGTTCAGCTTCCGAACCCAGGTGTCTCTGAAGTCTATTCTTTCCTGTGTAAAGAGTGGCCTCCTTTAAATACTTGTTTTCTTGGCTTTTAAATTATTTTAATAATCCAGTCTTGAAGAATAACCTTTTCAGTTTTACAAAATAATAATATTAATCATAACCATCCTGAATTCTGAGACTAAATAGTCTAGAAATACTATTTCTTTTCCTGAACCATAAAAAAGGTAGTGTTTTCCCAGAGAACTGACAAAAATTATCATCTTTAGATATTAGTCCATGGTGTTTAGATAGTAAATTATGTACAAACAGATGGATCTAGAAATGTGGACAACTTGAGGAGGACTCAGAAAAAAGAAATTTTAAAAAGTTCATGGACTGAGAAAAAATGGCCTCTGTTTGAGGCAGAAGAAGGAAAAATGGAAAGCAACCTGGAGAGTTATTTATCCAAAAGGATAATTGATCCAATGTTCTCCAGCTCCTCTGAGGACAAAATAAATATAGTTGGCAAAGTTTAGGACTTTAAGTTTCACTGGAAGAAATATAAAAAAGGGACTTCCTCCAGCACAGATTGTTAATGCTAGAATTTGTATTTTCCTTAACAAAAGAGGGAAAAAACAAGAGAGACTTGAGACAATCTTTGAAAGGTGGCAGACACCAACGTGTAAGCAATGAAGTCAGAGGACGTGCCAGGTGATGAGGACCCAGTCACTGTCACCCTAAGTTTGTTTAGTGCAGTTTTCAGCAAGGGCTTCACCAGGGTCAACAGAGTGTTTTTAAGTATTTATTATCCAGTAGTTCTCAGGTACGAGAAGTGCACATAAATTCCATTTTGTCCTTCAAAATATAAGTTTACTTTTAACTCAACATCTAATCATCCTTGAGTATTCTATCTATCACTAGAATACTTGTAATAAATACCCTCAAGGTACTCTTCACAGATTTCAATTGAAACTAAAAGAAAGAAAAATGCATATAATATTATATTCATTCCCCTACCTAATTCTTGGATTTTTCTCATTTTCCACCAGTCATTTTAAGCTTCTGTCAGGCAGGCCTATGCGTATTTGCATGTCTTCTTTAACAGGTCTCCCTGGTGAACACAAGATCAAATTTCAGCAATCCCTTCAAGGTCCACTATTTATCACACTCATCAAATAACAGGAGACCCACGTTAGGGGTCAAACCCTGCAGTGCTGTTCCGAAGGGCGGTCCTGAAACTGTAAAGGGCTATCTCCAGGCAAGCAGGGAAGGCAAACATAGAGGCCCATGCTTTCTCTCTTTCAGTAAACTACACGCATATGGACCAGTGGAAACATGCTGGAAAAAAACATCGCGATCTATGTGTTCAGCCCTAGGCTTGTGCCATGCCAATATAAAAGAAGTAAAATCCACGGTTCCTGCTCCTAGCCTAGCTCAGTCCTCAGCAAGCCGCCCAAACTCCTGGGCTCCTGGTTAGCTACTTTTCATCTAATGACACTCACCCCCTCCAACTCACTGTGCAGGTCCTTCCCTGAACCGCCACCTCCAAGAAAAGTTATGTTCCTATTGATTTTCTAAGATCCTCCCAGCGTCTCTCATGGTTCGTGTGGAGATCCGCTCTGTTTCTCACAGTGTTGCTCAAATCTCTTCCCTGAAGAGGAACTGTAGAGGAACCAAGACAGAACACCAGTGCTCAATTGGCTGAGTCTCCAGATTGTTTTCTGCCAGGATTTCTGGCTTTAATGATCTCAGATCGTTTTTCCTGTTCAAGGCTCTACCTGGATTCAGGGTCATCACTCTCCTTTCTCTTACTATCATTTTCACCCTCATGCTGCACTCAAATATGCTCCTGCCTCTTCTAAATCGTCCGTAGTTGACATCATAAGCATGAAGCAACCTTGACTTTAAGACGCTCAGCTTCACTCATGGTTATTGAGTGTTCTAATCAGAGAATGCTATCGCTCTAAAGACCTTTCTTTAAGATTTGGGGATGATTTCCATTTAGCTCATGAGAAAGTAGTGCTCACAAAATCAGGGATGACTAGAATTTGGGAGGATGTTGTTTTTGCTTTCAACTCTCACAACTCCCATGTCTCTGCCAATGCTTTATATCCTTCTTTGCATTGAATTCCAGTCTGAATTCCAATCTGGGTGGCTTTCTAAGACTGTCATACCATGAAGAACTTATAAAGAATGCATCTTCGCTTTTCGAAATCATTAGGGTTTTGAACCTTACATAATATCAATGAAAGGGAAAAAAATTTTAAGTGGATGGTCCGATATGCATGTATAACGTAGCATGGATGATTGCTATCTATCAGTTATTTAGAAAATATATTGCAATGACAAGAATTTACCCTAAACATCACCCAAAATGTTCACTGTAACATGCACACATACACACACACACACACACACACTAGCTTTTTTCATAATATGCTGACATTAAAATTGTTAGCAAAGTCTTAAATTACATTTAAAAGTGAATTTCCCTGAACTTGAGTCTAAGAATTAGTACCATAATTAAAAATGAAGGGAAAATTATATCAGTATTGCTGTGGAGACTCACAATTCAGTCTTGTCATGTCCCCTAGCCGTAGCACACCTATAGGGATTCAAGGACATCTAGGCATAACAATGAAAGTCATATACAAATCACAACACACTTAAGGACAATAAGAGCATGACAGGAAGTCGTATACAACCTGTGGTCGAATTTTGCATCAGTTTCAAGTTCATTCAATCAGTGAATGAGACCAAGAGGCACCCGAGTTCGGCTGCCCCCCGAATCTGATTTCTGCACAGCCGTTGAGTAGTAGCAGCTTGGTGTTTCAGCACCGAATTTATTCAGTGTCACCCTCCCACATACATTTGTTTCTTCCCAGTTTCCCTTAAAGTCTGTTTGGATAGGAAAGGTTTCTTTCTCTCTTTTTTAATTCACTAAAAATACATATTTTATTCACATAAAATACGTTGGCAGCCTTCTGACTTTGCCAGAGCTGTCATGGATGCTGACATTCTGCTTCCATAGAAGACTTCAGTAATTGGTTCCTGCTACATGAAGTAATGGTGGGGTCCCCAAAGTTCACTCACTGCAAGAGCTGAGGACAAAATTATCGGAGAGGTATTTCTTTAGATTCCCAAATGCTTATAGGACACACAGCTCGGTCTCATATTACATTGGTGGGGGGAGGTTGAGGGGATTAGGGAAAGGCAAAGTAAAACCTGGAATATTTATTCCCTTTAAATCTCAAGTATAGAAGACAAAGAGGGGGTGAAAGAAAAACAATAAGACAGGAACTATTGAATGGTTTCTCTTCACTCATAATTGGGAAGAAATAAAAACTACTTCAAAACAGAAACACCCCTTGCTTTCTGGATATTTCCTTCTATTTTCTCTCCTGCTTTACTTTCTCTCCATCCACAAGCCCCGTTTCCCCAGCGGGACCTCAGGAACCCCAGTCCAGGATCAGATTTTTAACTGAATCATTAAGTAAAATGGGCAGGGCAAGATAGCAAAGATATTTGTGTCAATTCAATTAAATAAACATTTATTAACCACCCACTGTGTGCTCCATGAACTGTGCTCAGCTCTGTGGGGAGGGGCAGTCGAGCAGTCAGACAGACTGACAGGTTGACAGTCAGACAACGTGAGAAAACCTTAATGAGTAAAGTACTGAGAAGGCCTGGAGGAAGTGGTGCTTTGTCCTGCTAAAGGCTTTCTGGGGATGAAGGTACACGAACACTGAGACTTCTCATCACAAACAAGTATTCTGGCCCGGGAGAGCACTCAAATCACACCTGGTTATGTACTGTAGATTGTTTATTCTCTGAAGCTTTGAGTGCTTCCATCAATTTTTCAAGACCTTTGAAAATTATTTATGAGAAAGTATCATTCACAATCATTTGCCATATTTGTTATTTATATAAGACATTAAAATACAATAATGAAGTGTTTCAGCAGATTCTACCTTAGCATTAAGTTAGTTATCTTACTTGTTGGTTAAAAACTGGTACCCTTAAT
>VMDR010013747.1:0-24558 GCA_007922815.1 Macrotus californicus | reverse complement strand
GATTTTCAAAGATTTGTGAAATTATTGGTAATTTGTTCCTTTTTCCTTTCCCATATTTCTCAAATTTCCACCATGAACTTGGATACTTATTTTGTTCTTTAAAAGCACAAACAAAAGCCAAACTCTGTATGCTTTTGCTTAATAGCAACTTCCAGAATCAGAAAGTAACTTATACAAACGTGATGAAACAAAATCCCTAGTGAAATTTATTTTTTTCTCTATAAAATTCATCTCTCATCTTAGAAAACTTTTCTGACAGCTTTGATGAAGACATTAGAAAATGAAAAGGTGTAAAATAGAAAAAAATAATAGAGAACTCTTCACCCTTTCACCACAAGATGTGTCCTGGGAGAAGTTCGGAGAAATTTAGTGCAACTGCTGATGACTCTTCATTTTCACCTCCAGATAAATAACTTCATGTTGCTGTCAATCACATAATGCAATGAAAAATTAATGCCCCAATTGAGCACGTCCTTGCACACTCCATTGTTCATTCGCAAAATACAGTGACGTTTGTGAGTTTTTGTTTATCCAGTAAACTCCGACACAGCCCATTCATTGTGCAAAGTCAGAGCTCCAAGCTGTCTCTGTCGCTGGACTCAGATGCTACAACGTTTGGTAAATGTATGGGCTTGCCCTCATTGTTCCACTTCCCTGGTCCTTCTGTGCCGAGGATCCTCGCTTTTCTGAAGGCGTAGGCGAGTATGTGCAGAGGACTTTCTTGCCCGTCCAGGATTTTGACAGTCCCTACAGGAATTAAATTTCCAGAGACGTATGTTTGCTGCCATATTTTCGCAACATAATTCTGAGCTTAGTTCTTTTTTAAAATTAAGCTTACAAGTCCTCAATAGGATGAATACAAAAGAGGCAGATACTCTTTCAGGGACACAGTTTTTCTTTGTATAGGCTGTACTAAAGATAGCAAGCTTGGCTTTTCAGTGGTATCTCATTTTTAATTAGTTATTGCTTTTGAAGGTGTAATGGTTTCCCTGTCCTTAGCAGGGTTGAATGGACTTTTCTTTGGCCACTATTTAAAGGAGTTGGAGCAATTAGCTTAGTGCTGCATGCCTGGGTGAAATGATATTTATTCATGCACAACTAGGTACTCAGGAGCATGGACAGGGTCTGATGTGGAAAGTGCCTCATAAAAATCCCATCAGAGACTGGCCCGTGGTTCTCACAGAGGAACAGAATTAATATATTAATCTGTGTTCATGACCAAAATGTAATCGAAAACTTCACTATAGTGGGTCTCTTGGGAAAAACATGTATTTAGGCACTCATTACAAATGAGAAGCCACACACCCTGGCTGGTGTAGCTCAGTGGATAGAGCGCGAGTCTGCAAAGCAAAGGGTAGCAGGTTGGATTCCCAGTCAGAGCACATGCCTGGGTTGTGGACTAGGTCCCCTGTAGGGGGCGCATGAGAGGCAATCACACATTGATGTTTCTCTCTCTCTCTTTCTCCTTCCCCTTCTCTCTAAAAATAAATAAATAAAATTTTTTTAAAAAAGCAAATATGAAACTGCTAATGCCAGCATCTCTTTATGAATGAAGACATTTTTCACAGTGTCAAGCCAGCAGCAGTAAGAGTCGGCCCTAGCACCACTCTGCCCCTCCCCGAGCTTTCAAAGGGCCTGGGGGATATGGCCTGAGGCTGGTAGCACACGGTCTTCCTGCTGCTCAGGTGCAGGACAGAGTTGCCTTCAGAGACTTCCTGCCCCAATGTCCCTACGAGGGAGGAAGGTAAATAGCTCTAGGATAGGAAAGGGCCAGGGCCTTGACTCTAAAGCCACAAACAAATGTAACTGGGCCCAAGGGCACAGAAGCCAGCAAATCTCTTTCTGGTCCTTGCTCCTGAGTTACTGTGTTCTCACTTGGCTACAGCTACTCAGCCCTTTTGAGCCTCAGTTTCATCATGTCAAATGGGGATGACACCTCCAAGCACTCAGTGTAGTTGAGGGTACAAAATGAGATCCCAGCTTCAAGTCACTCGGTGCCCTGGGATCCACGAAACCACAGGTGACAAATGCAGGGCCCATGGGCTGAATCTGGCCCTCCACCTTGTTTTAGCCAGCCTGGTACCTCGTTTCTACCCCGCAGCAGTGCCAAGCTCTTGCTTACCTGTTAAAGAGTAGTTGCATTTACACAGTCCTAAGATTACATTCAGCCCTTTGAAGGCAACCGTGAGGCTGATGTAGCCCCCAGGTGAAAATGAGTTTGACACCTCTGCACTAGCCAAAGGACACTCAGGATAGCATATGAATTAAGAGCTTAAATACTGTTCTTTTGTGGAGGAGTGTTTGTTCGTCACATTAAAGCCTAAACGTGACTGAACAGTGTGGGGAGATGTGATTGGTTTTGCTGTTAGTGTATCTGCTCCCTGACAGGCCGTGGTCACAGAGAATTAGAACAGATTTAAAAAAATGGAGCTTCTCATGTGGACATTAAACAGGGAGGTTTGGTTTAGAAATCTACTTTTAATAGGGCAAAATTCAATGTTTGCAAACCAAAGTGAAAACTGTTGGCTCCACTGCCTCTTCCTTTCCATCCCACACCCAGACCACCGTCACTAGCTTATGAGCCCTAATTACCATGGGTGGAGAGCCGAGTCGCTCCATTCTGCCCTTAATTAGAATGAGACACAGTGATCAAATGAAGGTTTATTAAAATGTGTGTTTCTAGCTTGTGGGCTTCTCACCACCCAGCGGTTTGCCCTCGAGGAGAAAGCTGCCCCTGGCAGGGTGAGAGAGCACATTAACTTCCTGTGTGCATGGGGGCCCACCACAGTTTCTGGCTGGCCTGGGGAAAGTCCAGAAGGAAACCACTGAAAGAAAATGACTTTTCAGGTGGAAGAATGAGATTTCAGTGTGTCAGGGGTACAATTTCTTACCTGGAATGAAGGAACAGAGCGCCAATTCCTCCTGAGTTGCCGGTGACCCTTACCTCTGATGGAGGGTAAGAAACTAATCGCCCTCCTCTGCCGCGCAATGGACCCTTCCTTTTGAAACCAGGCTGGTGCGCTGATTAGTTCTGCTAAGTGGCTCTAAAGAGACCCATTTGTTTAGCACTATGTGTAATTTTAAACAAAAGGATGCGTCAGCAGCAGAGAGGAGAGGCAAGCGAGGTCAGTCGTGAAGTAGCAGGGCACGTTCGCCGGTGCCTCTGCCTTGTTTTAGTCTATTCCATCTCCACTGACCTCCGCGCCTGAGAACCGATGCCCTGGCTGACTGGAACCTTCCTTTTCTCATTCCCTGAACGCCCGGGCCAGCTCCCCCCCATGCCCTCAAAAATGGATCTTAACTCTTCATGTTAAGGCAGCTTTCACGGGAAGCACCTCCATCAGGGAGAGTTGATTATATCAGAGAAGCCTTCCTTGTATGTTCAAAAACCCCGTATCTGGTATGCTGGTGTTTTGTCTGCCTGGCAGATTAACTGGCACCCTTGCAGAAACTGGGGGATATCCTAGGCAGGTAATTGTGAAGTTCAAAACACGACAACCAAAGAAAGTGACTGAGTGTTGCCTTTTTACCTATAGGGGTACTCTCAAACTTAAATTAGTTTATGGTCTGAAAAGGTACCAGTGTTTCAAATCATGCCAGTATCAGGTCCAACATGATGGCTTCAGCCCAGCTGGGTGGCCTATAGCCTGACCTTGCCATCCTGAGCACTGGTCTCTAGGGTGCTTGTGGTATCGTCACCTAAGGTGGCATGCTGTAGTTCTTTCAGAATCCCAGGATTTGTGGGAGTGTCCACCATCCTCTCTCAAGTGTCCTGGGTCCTGCTGAATGTGCTGAGCACAAGAGCATCAGCCTGTCATACAGGTCTCCTGGGCTCGGAGGCTCTTCTCCATTTAGTCTGTTCTTTCCTACTTCTCTCTCACTCTCACTTTCTCTCTCTCTCTCTCTCTCTCTCTCTCTCTCTCCCTCTCTCTCTTTCTCTCTCTCTCTCTCTCTCACACACACTCCCCCCCAACATTGCTCTGACAAATCACTAGTAACTCTCCTTTAGCATTTCTCCGTCTTGGGGAGAGCAGTCCATGAGTATCCCAAAACAAGCCAGATGCATAGAACGAATGAAAACATAAAGAATTAAGGGGGTAAAAAAGAGAGAATAAAAATTGAAAGTAAGACATCCAAATAATTGTTCTTTCAAATCTCCCAAATCCACTTAGCCGAGGAGTCTATAATTATATTTTTAAAGGGCCCCTCCTCTCTGCCCCACTGCCATTGCCGCAGATCAGACTCTGTTTTCACAATGACTTCTACAATCGAACCCTGGCCCATGCATCACTCAGGCCAGCCATTCTTTGGTACAAAACTGGATCTGGTCGTCCCCCTAATACCCCCTGACACCTCGCTTATCCAGTGTGTGGCATGTCGCGCGCAGCCGTATGCTGGGAGATCTGCACCATGGGATGCTCACGTGGTTTCCATTCTGTGGTGTGGATGACCCTGGCGTGCTCAGTGCCCTGGTGACTCTGACCTCTTCTCCTTCGCTGTTTGGTCAGACACAAGTGGATTATGGAACCATAGTGAGAATTGCTGCTCCAGCTCATGGTATCAACTGAACAAATCCTATTTCCTCGTAATGAGGGTTGGTGGGCAGTAGAACTGCGCTAGGAATTGCGCGAAATACTTTCCGTGCGACGCGTTATTACTTCTCCCTCACTCCCATGCTTTGAGGCATACGGTGTTATTATCTTTATTTCGTACATATAGGAACTGAGGTTCAGGGGATTATTAAGCTTCCCAGTCAGTAAGGGGCACCGTTTGAATTTAGACACAGACGGGCTATGAGAGAAAATGCAGTCTTAACCACTCTTCTGTACTTCTGAGCCCCAACTGTTTCCTTCTTTCCTTAGAGACAAAGGTTAATGAGCTAAAATCCAACTGGGGCTTTTAGCTATATAATCAGATCTGATAATACAGATGCACAAAACTATCTCCAGGTGTTGTGGGGTTTTTTTTGTTTGTTTCAGACTTTGGCTTGAAGTAAGGTAGCTATCACTAGATCCTTGACAGTTTAGTGTTATACTAAAATTGCACTTTAAAAAAATCCCTGCAATAACAGGATCTAAAATTTAGGCATGACTGTTGAGAACCAAGAGGTTCTCAAAGCCCCTTGATTGGTTTGCATCTTTCTGACAAAATCTTGAGTTAATGTTAATGCCACATCCTCCTGTCCCCCAGACCCATCTCACCAGCCCTTTGAGATTTTGCTAAAAGCCCAACACACTGTCTTCTAGGACCATTATCATATCATCTTAGTAACTTGAACAGAATAAAAATGAACACATTACAGCCTTGGTTCCTCCAACAGTGATTGGAAATAGATCGAAAGAGCTGAGGCACTAACTCAACCAGCCATTCCATCATCAGCTTGTCTCAGGGAAGTAATAAACTTCTTGGTCTGCTAAATTTATGGAGTGGAAGTGCGAGCACAGCCTCCCAGTGGTACCCATGGCTTTGATCAGGTCAGTAACAGTGGCCTGGAGGTCTGCATGCTGACCATGGTAAGACCTCCAATGTGCTCTCATTAGCAATTGCTTCCACCCCAGCTCTTTAGCTGGGAAGATAAATCAGATTGCCTATGGAAGAGATTTTACATGAGATTACATGGAGTGTTTCCTATGCAGAAGTGGAAGATTAAGGGTTTAACTCCCAAATACTTTTTATATGCACGCATTCTGCTAGTTTAGCCAGCAACTCTGAGCCATGAGACAGCTAGACTGGTGCAGCCATGAGCCTCGAGGTATGACTTCTTCCTTTGCTAGGGCAATGGAAAAAATCCTCATGTTGTATGATTTCCATAATTAATAAGCATAAGATGCCCAAGACCTACTCTAAGTTAACAGTGGATGTCATAATGTAGTTGACTTTATATCAAATTCAAAAGGCAAGTTTTATTGATTCTTAAAGGATCATGCTCTCTCTGCTACTAGAACTTTGCAGGTGCTGTTTTATTTGCCTTGATTTCTGTTGCCCTCTTCATTGCCCAGTTACCTCATTCTCTTCCCTCAGATGGCTGGTTCAGAGTGCTTCCTCCGGGAAGCCTTCTCGGGTCTTACTAAGTCTCCATCCGCCACCCCCGACCATATGAACACCCATGTCCATGTACTAAGCAGATGCAGGGACTCTTGGATTTATGTCTGCCTCTCACACTACGCTGGAAGCTCCATGGGGTTCAGGACCCCTGTGCTCTCGCTCACTGTTCTATCCTCAGTACCAAGGACAGTCCTTAGCACATAGTAGGAAAGTAATAAATACTGCAACCAAGAGTATGATGAGAAAAATACTAAAAACACCAAGACATGTACTATCTTTTAAAAAGTCTGAAGAGAATTACTCATCTAGAGTTCTAAAACTAGTTATTTATTTATTCATTTTTAATGAGTATTTTTAATAGTCTACTATTTTTCAGGTTTTTGATAAGACCAGAGTCTACAGTGGTAAATAAAGCAGACATAAATATATTTTATAGAAATAATATTGTAATAACTCTCTTCTCTTCTCTCATTTTCTCCTTTCTGTGACAGAAATAGCAATACCTATTTGTTCAATAAAACAGAATGGTGTAAATTCTTACCCTCTATTTATACATCAGTATTGGGCGGCCATCTTTCTGCTTGTTCTAAGAGCACAGGAAATTAACTCATGGAAAGGGATGTTTATAATTGCTCAGAAAATCCAGAAACAATTTCCTTTGGAAGAACTCTTAGCTTTAAAATTGATTATTAGGATACATGGCACCTACATGTATTTTTTTATTTAAAAAAACACACACACAACCAAAAATGTACCACCTTTGTAGTCTAGGAATGATGTGTCTTAAATGGCTGTGTTTTTTTTACTGTTAGATAGGGATTTCCTCCCTCATGGCATCCAAGTCTTTAAAAATCACGGCCAGACAGTGGCTGTATTATAAGAAAAATAAGCATGTGCTAGTGGAAAATGAGGTATTGGACAGTCAGTGTGTATAAATATTTCTTGTGTATGACGTGTTAGTGTATAACAAGGGACAGTCTGGAGTAAGAGTTGGGTGTCAGAGGAAGACCTTGGAGTTCTCACAGCAACCTGCTCCATGAAAGCCAAACCTAATAACGTACATCTGGCTTGCTTTTGAGAGAGATCTAAAAAAATTAATTTTTCTGCAAATATACCCAATTTGTATCGAGTTCCTCTATATAAGCAAGTTGAGATTGACTGTAGGTAGTTTTTATTCACTTGATTTTTATTGGCCACTTGCCTGTTTAGGGGAAATAGAAAAACAGCCCACCGCCTCTCTAGTAAGAAGAGTTTACGGCATTGGCACACCTTTAAGCAAGAGCCAGATCCACCTGTGGCAGGACCGTAGGGTGGTTTTACATTCTAGCCTGCAGCATCCTCTCACAAACAGAAGTCAGTGTGCATCAGAGCCTAAACGGGAAGGAGTTGTCTGCAGATCCACCACAAGTCACAGCAGCTCAAACATTTAGGAGGGCACACAGGCTCACAGGCTGCCTCTTATTTCACATCGTTCAACAGGTGGAGCCTGAGTATGGCTGGATTGCCTTTGACCAGAGGTTCTCCAGAGGATCTCCAGCATTTGCCTCACATGGGAACTGCAATAATAGAAATGCAAATTATCCAGCCCCACCCCAACCTGTTGAGTCAGAAATTTTAGGGGTGGAGTCCAACAGTCTGTGTTTTAACTGGCCCTCCTGGTGATTCAAGCTTGAGGACGCAGTCTCGGTTTCAGATAAGCCCAGCGCAGTCCTGGCTCTGTGCAATGCTCATCCCCAACAGCGAAAAAGGAGGTACTTGGATATTCTGTGTGCATATGTATCTGCTTCCCTCTTTTGGTTCACTGCTACATTAGAGATGGACTCAGCCACCTCTAAAGTTTATTAGGGATGCAGGTAATAGAAGGAACAAAGACAGAACTGTCTTTACCATGTGAGTTTCCCCTTACAGACGTACGGCTTCACATTAACAATAACGGAAGCTGATTTTTACTGAAGCTTCTTCGGTGGGTGCCAGGCCCTGCGCTAAGTGCTTCATTTTCATCTCAGCTTGTCCTCACAAAAATATTATGAGATAATAATGTCCCGTTTTGTAAGAAATTACTGTGATTTAGAGAGGTTTTGTGAATTACATAACTAGAATTAATACATATCTTAAAATTACTCAAGAGCTTGGCTAAAACTGTACTATTAGGAGTAATTCTTCTCTATATCCAGAACCTCTATAATCCTAAATAAAGTGGGATAACACAACGCACCTCATAGAAAATCCCTGAGCCAGCCAGGCAGAGCTGGACACCCGACATGCTGTAGCTACTCACACACGAAATTACTCTCTTCTCTACACTCTTGTCCCACACCATTTCATAATATCATGTGATATACATGCAAATTAAAAGGATGGCTAAGGATGTCATCGAAGCGAAGCTTTAGACATGTCACCTCCCTCTGCCTAGTTTGTTTTTAATGTTTTTTGAAACATTTCTTTCCCTACACTTTACACATTACCCCCTGCATGGTCCTCTGCATCTGCACGGGCTGCCTTCTCCTTCCAGATAGCCCTTTCTTACCTGCCCTTCAATGGCCAGCCTGGGACAGCCATCCTCTCTGATAGTAAACTGCCCCCCCGTGAACTCTGTCCTGAGGTTGGGGACACTCTTCAGTGCTTCCCTACCACCTGAGTCCCCCTTTATCTGGTTGTATTTCTGTCTTCACTGCAAAAACAACAGATTTCAAGAGAACAGGTGTTAAAATTACCAGAGTGGATTGTGTAGAGTAGGCATGCAAACGTGGTTATATTCATGAATCCAAAGTCACATTTAATCCGCCCCATGACCCTGTGTGATAGATGTAATACACATGGCCTGTTATTCTAATTAGAAAACAATACAAGCACACTAGAGAAAATTGGGAAAATACCAAATAGTATTGAAGTATAAAATAAAATTGACTTGTACTCTTACCAAGCAGAGATCATTACTGTTAACATTCTGATATATTTCTTTCTAACCATTTGCACTGGGGGAAAAAAGCAAAAGGCTAAGGCTGCACTGATGTACCATACATTCCCCAAGCTTGTTGGCCATCACTGTCCCTTATGCAGGACAGGGTCCAATGATAGCCTCCTTTTGTTTCCGCCCTTTTGAAAGTGTTTAGACTCTCCTCATGAAGCACTCACCCCTCCTTCCCTTAGAGCCCCCACTTCTGTGCTTTCCTCGTCGATAACTCAGTTTCTGTTCCCGGTGTGACTCTCTGACACCCTCAGGTGGAGTTGTTTATTACTCCTCCGTGCTGGCCCACTCCCGGCATCCACATCTCCTATTGCACTGCAGACCTTTTATCCTAAGTGTGTGCTCATTGGATAGTCTGCCCATTTGACGCTGAGTATCTACCCTCTGGCCCATGTCCCATCTATTCCTCCTGCCTCCTTCTTGTCCCTTCCCATCTTCATTCCTCACTTGTGATTTGACCTTGGCTATACACTCAATACGTGATTACAAAATAAATGAACCATGCTTCGAGGTTTTAGTCCTGTACCTGATGCAGAGGAGCAAAGAAAGGCATCAGTTACGTCCATTGCCCAGTGACACGTGGCACACGGCTTTTATGTTCTGGAAGGAGAAAAGAAATCAATAGTCTGCAGTATCTTTCAAATAGATTAAGCATGCATTAACCAGTTTTACATGTAGAGTGTGCATTTGCAATATTGATGCTCTGAAATGAAATTGAATATTACCCATCACCAGAATGCCTTAACACCAATGAGTTAATGCTTCTGTCAGCCATGAGCTGCAGTTGAAAAGCGCCTGAAAATTGGCTCCCTTTCAGGGGCGGCTCTCGCAGGCACCGAGTCACCTCGTATCTACATATGATCTGCATAGAGCCTGAAGCGGTTTGCATCCTGGCCAGGTGTGATAGTTTTGTTAAGGCCAACAAAGAGGCAGAGGAAAAGCGTGCCCTTGTCAGATAGAGGTTTTGTTCCAATTGTTCTCCTCCGGATCTCACATTGCTGAACAGTGAGCGCGACACCTTCTCCTTGAGGAAGACAGGGAAATCAAAAGCCCTCACTTGTGTAGATAGAAAGCACGTGCCCGCCGCAGTCACCCTGGCACCACACAAAAGAGCGTGCCACCATCATAAGAGCAATGCGATCCGTCTGCAAAGAATATCATCCAGATGCTGCCTTCTGTGCTTTTGGGTTGTTTTCCTGTTTGTTTCTGTGAGAAAAACGACACAGCAATAAAGGAAAACAAGAGGTACATGGGTTTTGCTCACCCAGTAATAACCAAAAGATAATTGTAAATGAATATCCCAAAGCAGCTGGAGGGGGATCATCCAGTTGTGTGAGGAAAGAGAAGCATGCTCTGACAGTCTGTTATTAGACTCTGAGGGCACAAATGTTGCATTTCCTGTTCTGACAGGGTATTATTTTAACCCATTAGCAGAAAATAAACTTCCTGGAATGATTTGTGTTGTCAGTCCAGGGTGTCTGTCAAATCAGCCAACAGTGTTTATTGGGTGCCTCCTGCATACACAGGTGGGAATGTCCAGGAGCACCCTGCCAACACAGTCACACAATGAGTCCGAGAGCATTCTCTCAGACTGTGCTTCAGAGGGGGCCGACCAGAGCATCCTTCTCACCCCCACATGCAACATGAAATAAAACAGGTGACAAAATGGCCAGTACAAGATTGCTGCGGTCCATTCCTCTAACGAGGACCTAGGAGCTAGGAATGTTTGCACCAACGGTTTCACGTTCTGCTTCGCCAAGCCCCGTGCCCCACGCTTCTCCAGTGGTGCCCGGGCTGCTGGTCGAGGACCCCGGTGTGAGCAGCGCTGCTCCATGTCACGTGTTCCCACAACACACGTAACAGTCACAACAAATGTTACCGCGCTCATTAGACCTTGTTTTCTTTCATTTCCCCCCTTCATTAAATTGGAACATCAGGAAGGGCAATAAAACTTAAGCAGAATATTTTCCTACTTAGCTCATTCACTCCTAAATATAGCATCGCAGGACCCAGTCAAATGATATGGTTTAATTAGAGTTAGCAGGCAGAACGAACCTTGTTGCATTCATTATGCTTTCATGGCCATGTAAATGTAAGATATGCACCTTGTTGATCTGATACATTTTGTATTGTAATCTGAATGCCACCGTAAGTATAGTCAGCTTCTCTGTCATACCACATAACTTTATTTTTGTGTGTGTGTCCGGAATAGTCTCTTGGCGAGTTTGATGATTACAAGACTTACCGCACCCTCTGAGATAGAATCCAGGCCTGACCACATGACAGCTGCACGGCCTCAGACAGCTCACTCAGATTCCAGAAGCTCCATTTCTTAAATTGTAATTTATAGATAATAACAGTGCATTGAGGATCGAATTCAATATAATGCACTTAGAGTCCTCAGTCCACTTACCACCCTATGCATAGACAGCACTCTTTAAATAGGAGTGAAATGGTAATGAATATCAAATGAACTAAACACAACTTACAGCCCCGCACTGATGAGAAAGACTAGAAAAGCAAGATTGTTTAATTGGTAACAGGGATATAAAACAAATTTTCAACACACCCCTTGGAGTACTCGTTGAACATTCTGTCTGAAGAGAAAAGACAAGAATATTTTGCCCAGTTCTTTTAAAGTCAGTAGAAGTAGCCCAAAGGCTGAGGGAGTCTGAACAGCCTGGCTGGTCATTTTCAATAGGCTTCTTGAAGACCTGAGGCACGTTGACGGATTCTGTAATCCTGCTTCATAACACAAGCCTCAGACACAGCATGAGCAGTCCAAGTTTTGTTTTCTGTTCTTTTTCATTTTTATGAGCTACATGGTCAAAAATGCAGTCACCCTAAACCATATATCTGAGAGGAAGATAAAACTTTTCATATGTGAAGAGATAACATGTATTAAAATGCTTTGCTCATTATGCACACTTTTAATTCTTTAATGCACTTCCAAAGATGTTTGCATAATAAGGCTCCTGTCCATGATTTTATTTAAATTACTGGCTTATAGTTAAGCCCCATGACAGGGTAAAATATCTCAGATATCTTATGCATATTTTTTTTCTTCAGGAGCAATAAAGAACAGGTTGCACAACCTTCCATTAATACTGAATGAATACATGCAGCTGGCTTTGCCTTTTTTGCGGGGGGGGGGGGTATCAGTCTTTACCTCACCATTCCCTCACATGGGACCTATGGCATTCATGAACTCAGTTCTTGGCCTTAGGAATCGGCTCCCCATGTGAAAGGAGATGCACGCCATCGTGGTCAGAATATAACTAGAACTTCATGCTCTTTCCTAACAGTGTTTTGTTTCTACTCTATGCCCTTCAGGTTTTCAGCCTTGAAAGCCCTTCCCTATGACCTTTGTCGTCAAGACACGGTCTGTGAACTGGCACTGCTCCTAAGTTAAACAATAATGTTTTCTCTATGGTACATTTAGGCATTTTCTCAAAATCTTTTTTAAAGACTTTTATAAGTATTTATTTATTTATTTAGAGAGAGGGGACGGGTGGGAGAAAGGGAGAGAAACATCCATGTGTAACAGAAACATCGACCAGTTGCCTCCTACACACGCCCAGCCAGGACCTGGCCTATAACCCAGGCATGTGCCCTGACTGAGAATTGAACCAGCAACCCCTTGACCTGCAAAACAATGCCTAATCCCCTGAGCCACAACAGTCAGGGCTCAAAATCTTTTTTATTTTATTTTTTTTTTATTTTAAAGTTCTTTTTTTATTTTTTTTATTCTTTTCTATTGTTTCAGGTACAAATATCTCCATTTTCACCCCACCCTCACCCCCCACCCTTGAACCCACCCCCTTTGGCTTTGTCTGTGTGTCCTTTATACAAGTTCCTTGATGGACCTTCCCCTATGTAAGTCGGGACCATTGGAGTCAAAGCGATTCCTTGATACTAGAGAACCCAGTTTGCTCTACAAGGCATATAGTCGTGCTTCTGACTTTGCAAAGGCCTTTTGTGGCATTTGGTAATTTTGTGAGACTTTGATCTGCCTGCGATTCAGTCGACATGAAAAGCGGACGATTCAGACAAGCATGTGCCTCATTGCCCCAGTGGACATCTTCTCAGCTGCTGTATTCTTGAGCGAGACACTTAATGCCATTCACCCTCACCATTCACCGAGGCCCACTTTGATTCAATAATGAGGCTGAACTTCCCAATATTTCATCTGATGAAAACGGACACCCAGCCCATGGTTGCTCCATATTAAGATTCTGGGGCTATAGGATTCTATGAAGTATATTTTACCTACAGTGGAGTTGTTGATTGTTATTTTCTGTGTGGTGAGATTTTTATTAGTAGGTAGAGTGAAAGGGTGAAATAGGTCAAAAAAAACAGGAAAGATCCATGAATGACAGTAGAAGGATTTTAAATTGGCATTTATTAATTTTATTAATTTTGTAAATGGGAACGTAAGTGCTTATGTCTTGATACATTCGGTCCAAATGATCTAAGGATGTCCCTTGCTGCCGCAGAGTGAGTGGTATGGCCTCCCTTTTGGAAGTAAGCATAACAGTCATTAATTTTAATGAGAGGAATATGTTCTCTTTTTAATAAATGTGGAGATGATTGGAGTGAGCATGCTGAAAACTTGCAGTGGCCTGAACTGAAGGATAAAAGCATCATCTTCCAGGTCAGTAATGCACTAATCAGGAGGCCTCTGTCTACCAGCATGCTTGGTAATCACTGTACCAAGGAATTATGAAGTCAGTAAGAAAGTCTCTGATTTACAAACGAGTGACATTGGCACCAAGCAGCAGGTCAACTCTCATGGCCCCCAATATTTCCAAGACTGTCATTATTCCCATAAGAAGAGGCATTTCTCACATTATACATCAGAAAGAAAGAGTTATTCTATACTGTTGAATAAGAGCATAAACATATATTTTCCTCTGATGAAGAAAAGGATGTTGGCATCTCCTTACACAGTGATGCTCACTTGCTGTTACTTTCCAGCTCCTTTGATTCCAAACTTCTGAGGTGAGGCCCCGGAACAAGCATTTTAGCAGGCCCTTCAGAAGGTGTGGATGCAAGTTTCCAAGGTTCCGTGTGATGAGCAATACTACCAGCTGTGCCAGAATTGTTTTTAAAATGCATCCTGCTAGGCATTACCCCCCCATTCACCCTCACCCCCTCCCCATCCATAATCCCGCAGGATAAAAATTCCCAAGGGAACCTTTATCTGAGAAGTGATGGAGGTCTGCTGATCAAGATATGTTTAGTTTGGTATACATACACACACATACACATACACATACATATAAACATGTGTATGTGTGTCAACTTTTAAGGAAGAGATTTCACAGAAAACAACAGATTCAAAGCTGTCTTAAAATATTCTTCCCACGTGGTCTGTCCAGGTTAATGACAGCGCTTTTCAAACGGCGCACACCCTATTCATGTGCTCTGGCTCAGCAACACTGAGCTGTGTCTCTAGCTTTTTACCTGATGGGAGACCTCAGGCATCACATTTTTGCCCCTCTCTACAGAATGTGCCAGAGACATGTGGACCTAGTCTTGTTTCATGCAACAGGAAAGGTTCTGAGCTGAATTTCAATGAGATCAGGCCAAGTTAACTCAAAAAGAAGCTGAAAGTTCATCTGTGTAACAGAAAAGTCAGTGCAAGGAAGAGAGAGGTGCGCCCATTTGAGGGAGCTGGAAAGGGGATAACTAACGGCTGCCTCCCTAAAGAGCCATAGAAAGTTACATAGATTTTTATACTCATCCAGTGAACGTTTCATATTTACCACTCATCTGCCATGGGCATAGCACTGGTGCACGCTGGTCTCAGAGGGGCAGAGGGCAAAATTCAGACATCAGAGGTAGCACCTGTGATAAATGAATGTGGGAGCCCTGTTCCCACACGATGTCTGCCAAAGGAATTGCAATACAGGACCTAAAGTCAATGCGGCTCCTGGAGAGGAGGCCGGATGCATAGCAGGGGCTCCCCTCCCCAGCAGCTGGGAGTGAAATGGATTAGGACAGGAGGAAACACTTGGAGATTTGGAGGAAACACACAATGTTGAGTGAAGCAGCCAGGAGATGACCCCAAAGGGAGAAAGCTCTGGTATGGAAGAGGCTTCTTCATGGACCCAGATCTACACTTCTAACCCATGCACCGTTCTGGGACAGTGCTGTGATATGCCCCTGGAACAAAAGTTCCTTCCATTTCGTTAGCATTGCAATGCTGCCAGGAAGGACAGTCAGCCTCTGAGAAAGTATCAGCATAGGGTGTGGGGATGCATAGATAGGGAAGAGAGATATGCTTTAATTTATTCTAGCTCTTCCAGACACACATCTAGAAGAATATCCCCAAATTTTGGGCTCTAGCTTTATGATCTAAAGGGATCAAATGATTTCATTCAAGAGCTATGTACATATGTACCGACCTGAGTGTGTAAGTGTGGGAAGTCATGTGGTGTCATAACAGGTGTGCTTTGGGAAGGTAAGTGGACATGCACAAGGTCGCGTTGTGAGTGTGTTCCTGACTGTGCCGCAGTTTCCTTCCCTATAATATGAGAATAGCAACTTCTCACGTAGTGCTGACCTGAGGGTACAATGGTAAATGCTGGCAAGAACTTGGTAGAGTGTCTGGCTCATAGTAGGTGTTTCATGAATGTTCAGTCTGCTGCGACCACTCTTCCATATTCTCCTTTCTTCCTTTGTTCCCTTTTATTCTGTCTTTCCTCCTTCAGCTCCAAAACTCACTAGAAACAGTTCATCATTGAAGATGCTGTTACGGAAAAGGAGGCAGAGATCAGCGAGATTTCAAGAGGCAGGTGACGGTGTGGAGACAAGGGAGAGCGTGGAAGTTAGAAAAGAGATGGGTCTTAGTTTTGTTCCTTATCATTGTTCCCTCTAGCAAAATGTATTTTTTCTTCCTTCCACAAGTATTTATTGAGGTACTTCTGTGTTCAGAGCCTGTGAGAAAGCATTAATTTACAATGATGAATTTGTCACAGTTTGAACTTGGGGGTGAGTAGGGCAGACAGCTGAGACAATAAGAGGAATGTAGGAGTTACAATGTTATGTACATGATGGGAACACACAAGGAAGGCCCATGAGCAGTTCCTGGGCTGTCAGAGAAGGAAGTGGCAATGCCCAAAGCATCAGAGAACTATTGGCTTCAGGGAATGGGGTCAGGGAACGGATTCAAGTTTGGGTGATTGGTTATGAGAAAACATGAGTTGCTTTCATAACATGGAAGAAGTCTGGGGTGGCTGGAGAGTACAGTGGATCACAAGGAGGTAGAAGTGACAGAGGCGACAAAGCAGTGTCACCTCAGGAAGGCCTTCAGAGGCTTGGGGCTCCCACCACCAGCTGTAGAATAGACGTGGAAGCCTTTAGTCAGAGAAACGACAGGGGCAGATCATTTCTTAGACTAGAGAGATCACGCTCTGCTGCTCTGTGAAAAAGAGGGAACCACGCTGGCAATGTTTGGGGTTGACTCAGATGAAAGTTTAGGGTGTAGTCAAGAGTGTGGATTCAAGAGAATTCAAGGGGCAAAATCACTAATCAAAATGTATCAACTATAGAAGTTGGAAAGGGGGAAGAAGGACAGATGGCACAAAATATAGTCATGTGTTTCTAAGACAAATTTAGGGAGAAAAGAATCAAGATGTCACCTTTCACTGGGGACCCATGAAAAAGAATGATTGCTAAAGTCAGATTATGAAGAAAATGAATCTGCACTAGGGTTCCCATGGAAAAGGGCAAAGGGGGAAAACTGTAATAGAATACCAGTAAAAGAGAAAGAGAGAATCTGTTTTCAGCATATGTGGCCTAATGATGGAAGGGGTCTTTATAAAATAATTGTTCCAGAATTCTAGAATATTATGGGAAAAAATTTCGGAACTCGGAGCATAGGATGCCTTCCCCTCTTTTATTATCTATTCTGTTTTTTATTTCCTGTCAGAAAGCTGGAATATATCAAACTCGTATTTGTTTAGCCACATTAGTGGTGATCTCATTGTTTCCAATAGTCTTTGAAAATATCTAGAAATTCCTCCAAATTAGAGCTCTAGGTAATTAATTTTGCATACTCTTTAATTTAATTCAACAGAACTCTGAATGAGTACCAATTTCTAAAGTAATTTGCAATGCTAGGGGGTTTGGCATTGCTTTCAAACCACAAATATAGTTCGGTCTCTTATTTATTTGCAAACACTCTCAAATTTTCTCTGAAAAGTGGAATTGGGGGTATTTGAAAATGCTTTGTTCAGGTCTTTTACTACATTTATTTAAGTGTGGCTGAATAAAACTTCTCTTGATCTCAGGCACAAATAACTCTGATCTTGCAATCTCCTTAGCCCATAGAACTTCCAAAGGCAAGATAAAGGAAATAGTCATTCATCACCTACCTAGGGATGGGGAAGAAATTGCCAAATTACTTCTCCAGTCTCCATTAACGCTGACTGTCCCAACGTTGGGCTTTTAACTATGTTGCTATTCTTGCATTTAGAGGTCAGTTTGATATAATGACCTCTGCCTGTTTGAAGAAGAAATCTTAACCCATGGACTTTGTAGAGAGAGGATAGAGGCAAGAAAAATTAAAGCAAATGGCATTTGCTAAAATAAGTACATGCTTTCTTCTGATAACAGAGAGACTACTCTGCTTCCTAGAATAAGGCCCCTGAGTTCTGCCCTAGATTTTCCCCAGGTAAGTTCAACAAAGAACTTCTTATGGCCCCTGCTTTGTGCAAGACAGCAAAGGAACACAGGATTAAATGGTTGGGTCTTTCTAGGTGATTTTTTTTTTATGTTAAAGGTAAATGTAATGAGACCCTAGGACAGTGCTTTTTGCAATTTGCAATTTAATAATACAAAAACTGAAGGAGTGATGATATAAGCAAAAGATGTTATGTATTAAAATGCCCGACAAAATGCTTGTCACCTAATATTACTAATATCAATATATGATGATGTTTATAATGAAAATTATTATAACAACATATATTGGGAACTTAGTAGTGATGATTTAATTTGTGTCAACTTGACTGGGCCCCTGGATGCCCACATATTTAGTCAAGCATTATTCTAGGTGTGACTATGAGGTTGCTTTTAGATGAAATTAACATTTGAATCAGTGGACTGAGTAAATTGGACTCCTTAATAGGGATGGGCCTCATCCAATCAGCTGAAGGTCTGGACAGGACAAAAAGACTGGCTCTTTCACATGAGTAAGGGAGAACTCCTGCCTGCCTTCCTTTGAACTTGGGTGATGGGCTTTTCCTTTTCCTACCTTTTGACTCAACCTAAAACATTCGCTCTTCCTGGGTCTCAAATCTGCTGGTCTTCAGACTGGAACTTACACCCCATTGGCAGTCCTGGTTCTCAGACCTCTGGACCCACACTGCAACTCCACAGCATCCGCTCTCCTGAGTCTCCAGCTTGCTGACTGCAGATCTTGGGACCCGTCAGCCTCCATAATCACATGACCCAATGCCTTACAATAAATCTCTTTCTCTATATACATACTCATATGCATCTTATCCATTCTGTGTCTCTGGGGAACCCTGACTAATACATCATTATAGGCCACTGATTTTCAATGAGTCCACTGCAAGAAATCTTAAAGCCTGCCATACCTGGCTCTCTAAGGGGCACTGACCTCTTTTCCCTTAGACTGTCAAATTTAAAAAATGATGATAGTCAACACAGCTATAGCTGTCCGATGTTAATGAATCAAAATTGTACCTATTTTTTTGGTTGGATCAGCAGAAAATACGTATTTTTGGTGTGCCACAGAATTTTAATAATTCGTCTCTGTGCCATGAGGTGAGAAAGGTGGGAAAGCACTGCTATAGTCCCACGGTCATACACTTGATAAACACTTACTTCATTTGTTTTTTAAAGTTAGCAGTCAACTATGTAATACTTTCCAAATTTCTAGATGAAAAATCTGAAACTCAGAGTGAAAACAGCACCTAACACTCACTATTTGTCATTACCTCTATTTATTATCAGTACTTACCAGCAGGGCCACCTTGGGCATTTTATACAATCTGAGCCTAAAGTCTTCATCTGTAAAATAAGGGTAGTAATAGCGCCCATGTATGAAGATGACTTGATGATTTAATTAATAAATAGATATAAACAGAACTGTTCTGCCACATAGGAGGAATTCAATGAATTATAATTGATTCAATAGTTAATAGAGTGAAATAGCATCTCTCTGAAGTAATTTGTCTAAAACATCTTAGGTCATCATCCCAATGACTTTCTTTGATGCACATCATCCTTTTTTTTTTTTCAAAACTAAACTGTTAAAAGTCAGAGTGACTACACGGAGGCACGGGATTCAAACCCAGATCTGTCTGAGCACAGAACATAAGGGCTAAACCATTGAACTCTTCTGGCTTCGTGGGCCACACGAGTTATTCGCCTGGGCTCTCAGTCCACAAAGCATCAGAAGAAGTATCGAAAGCCAGGGTGATGGAGCCCTCCGACACCTTTCCATAGCATCACTTGTGATTCGGGGACAGCTGACTTGCAAGCCGTGGGCCAATACAATGAAGACACATTTTTCTGTTGACTGTGCCTTCACCAAGTGCTTCTGAAGCTGACCCCACTGCTAATTTAAAGATCTGTTTGGTGAGAGGAGCTCTGAGACAACTTCTATCATTTAGAATAAGCGTCACGCCAGAGGGCACATTTCTGCGTGAATTCCCTCAACGGTGAGAGTTTCTAGTGCTCCTTCTGCTTTTCAGGCTCTTGCGGAACGCGAGCTCTTGTATTGTTACACAGTGCGCCGCTTTCTCCCATGCATGGCAGAAAAGAACGCGATTCCATTTGTTGGCTTTGTAAGCTATAATCATGTAATTGGAAACAGCTGTGCACACAAGAAATATAATTCAAAGCAGTTTAATTAATACATCTCCATTGACAAATTCCACTCATAATACTGATATTACTCTAAGTCTGTCATCAAAAGGGGGACTTCTGAACACTGGCCATTTCAAGAGTATTTGTTCAACTTTTACTTTCTTAAATAAACCCAATAAAGGTATTTGGAGGATGGTGTCATCAGACCCCTCAGCTCTCTTCTTTACTTTGTGCTGTAATCTCCTTCCCTACTCAAAGCTACAGTGGCATCAAGCTCCAGAATTTGGTTTACGCAGGTAGTGGATGCTGTTGTGTATACCAGATCTCCCCCTCGAGTCTGAGGGATTCATTCTCCCAGCCGAGGTGCTGGTACCTCCCCTGAAAATTGGCCTCCTTCGAAGAGAACTGCCTTATACCAGGTGGGTTGTACCCAGTGACTAGTCAATCATACAGGGCAAAATAGCCCTTCCTGCTTGCCATAAGGCGGCCCACTCTGAAGGACAATACCAGCTGTGAGTGGCTGAAACCTTTTTTGCAACTCAGCCCAAGGACTCCCTCTTCCCATCCTACTTACACTCCCCGTAGAATAGATGTCCGTTCCAAGGACACCCCCTAATAAACCTCCTGCTGAAACTGACATGTCAGCATTTATTTGGGGGAAACCCTACCTGAGATAGGTTTTGGACGTATTTTTACTTTATATGATCTCCCTTGCCCTCAATTTTGGACGCATTTCCATTTCTTTGAATCCCCAGTTCTGGCCCATTCTGTATTGACTCTTTGTTTCCTGAATCTACTTTAAAATCTGCCTTTGATTCTCTTTGAATTCATGTTGACTCAACCTAGTTAAACATTTGAGCTAGAAAGCCCCTGTTCTGTCTCTACCCCTGCTAGGTTGTGGGGAACCTAGATAGACTCTTTCTTTAATGAAGCACCTTCTTCCCATCTGCATTTCAACACACACATGCACACATGCATGCACACACACGTCTTATGGGGCAGGAGTTCAAATATGATTCATTACTTAAATCTCATTGCCTGACACTTGGAACAAAATTAATTTTGGAAGATAATACAGTGACAAAACGGCAGTTAATTTTTATTAAGCACTTATTGTACTCTAGACTGACTGCCTCACCTGCATTAATTAATCGACCCCTCATACCCACCCAAGAAGTATGTTCCATTACTTTCTCCACTTTATACATAAAGGCTGTCTAGAAAGATGTCCTCAAATGCCATAGTTCCCCAGAAGAAAAAGGCTATTCAACTTAAAAAAAAAGATATTTAACTTTTTTTTTAAAAAAGTGATAACTTAGACACAGTAGCAACAGATTTCTTTTGTAAGGCATTTGTTTCAAAATGCTGTTGGACTATTTTAAATTCTCTAAATAAACATGATTAGCATACACTTCTCTGCAAAAAGTCCACAGTATTGAAAACATATGCTTCTGAATGAACACTTGTCAAGTAATCCTTTATGTTTTTGATCTTTGCAGTGCAAATATTTGAATGGTTGACAATATATCTCAATCATGAAATTTGCCAATAGCTAACGCTATAGTTCAAGTGCAATTATGATTTCCAATCAACAGTCCAAGGTTAGGACATTTATTGGAATACTTGAGAGACTAATATCCCGAAACCCTTGACAACTCCAGACCTGACATGGTTGTCAACGCGTGGTTCTGACATGTGGTAAACTTTATTTTACTTTTAAAAAGTGACAGAATTTTGTATATTCTTTTTAAAATGTTAATACAACCACTAATATTAATCTTTATATTCCCTAATAGAGTATACCGTAAACATATTAGCTTTCAGTTGGATTCATAAGGAGGGTGAGAAAATTTAACACAAAAAAAAAATGTATCATCATTACTTAATAATGGTCAGAGAAAAAGAGACATCACATTGAACGCAAGTCCACATCCCTTATGCTAACGTTTTAACCACGGCTGTTCAGTTCAAGAATATTTTATTCACCCTCAGAGATAACATTGTATTCAGTATTGCTTTGAGTTGTTCTGATTTAGATATCATCGACGTTTTGTCACTGACAAAAGTGGCAGAAAGTCACATCTCAAGTGCCTTCTGATGACGACAAAATTAGCTGAGATCATTGCATTCTATTTTACTTCAGTGCTTTTAGAGATAGGTCTAATCTACACTTTGATGGTAGACAGCCATAGCAATCCCACATTGAGAATTGCTTGATACAGTTCTGATTTCAAATATTCTTCCCCTTTGCTCTTGAGTGAGTGAGAGCACGTGTTTCACTTCTTGACTGAGTAAGCTCCAGCAGTTATGCATAGTCCATACCTAACCTGAATGTTAGAGCAGACTTAAAAGGAAACCAAGAGAAGGAAAAGCCTTGCCTTAAAAATAAATATAGAACAATTGCCCAAGAATGAAGTCTACTCATGCTGCGGTCCACCTGAAGCAAATTATGGTTATAGCCTCGTGCACCAGATAACACTGCTCATCGCCATGGACAGAGGTGGGAGTAATGTACAAGGCTAAAGGCACATTCCCCAATTCCAAAGATGCATACACTGAACAGCACTTGACAAAGCGCGGTTCCCACAGACCACATGTAATACGTGAGTGTGCCTGTACCCAAAGGCACAAGAAGGTTAGAAGGAGCTGCAAGATGAATTCTATTGCTCACGTATGCATTGACCAAGGGAAATTGTGATACAAATGATGTTTCTAATTGAAAAAAATAGATAAAATCCTATAAAACAGTGTCTGAAATCAGTGTGTGGGTGCCGTTAGAGATGAATGTGAATGGAGTTATTATTTATGATACTTTTTTCTTAAGTCAGCCAGGTTTGGGTACTTCGTTATGGCAGCCCTAGCAAAAATTAACACATGGAGAGTCAGTCCGTATACATGCGTTCTTTTTTCCGATTTTACTTAATTCATGTGTTGATGCATTTTGTATTCATGTTCTATATATTTACGAGAACAATTTGAAGTTGAAAAATACATCCAGGGCTCATGGACAACAATGTGGTGATTGCTTGTGGGGAGGGGCGTATAAGGGGATTAAATGGTAATGGAAAAAATAAAATAAAGATTAAATTTAGAAAAAATCTAACAGAACAATTATACCATAGTTTTGTGAGGCTACTTGCTGATTCAAAAATATAAATAAAGAAATAAAGTTAAAATAATAGGAGGATTCTTCTAAAGAGGTCATGGGACTGATCAGCATGTAGTAAGACCTCGGTAACATTTTTGGTTATTTTGTCTTGATTTGTAATTATTTGGCAATGAGAAGGCATTAGTGGGATTTAAGGAGCCATCTGATCATTCTGGCCGTTTTGTGGAGGAGACAAGAACAGAGAAGAAGAAACCATATGGAAGTCCTAACAGTAGAAGAGGGTGAATTACAGAGACAGTGGTGAGAATCAGCCAAATGTGACATATGATTTGCAAGTGGAGCTGACAGGATTTATTGATAAATTATATATAAATTATGGGTGAAAGAGAGGAAGCAAGAATAAATTGTCAGTTTTGGTCCTAAGCCCCTGAGTGAGTGATGATGTCAGTTTTTGAAACAGAAGAGGCTTGGAGGGGCTGGAATTTGGGGAAAGACAAGTAGTTCTGTCTGGGCCCTATTGAGATTCCTAGCAGAGAAGAGGGGTAGGCAGTTGGATATAGGCTTGTGGAAGTCAGAGGAGAAGTTGGACATAAAGATTTAAATTTGAGACTCAACAGGATATAGACATTTAACAACATGCAACTGATGAGATTTTCCAGAGGGAGTAGCAATGGAGAAGGGTAAGGTTGATGCCAGAGCCTGAGCAGACCCCTAATTTAAAGTCTGATAGTCGTTATCAGTCCTTTCCAGGAGGGACCTGCCTTTGCATTTCTCTCCATGAAGGTAGGAGGAGTTGCCGATGACGTTAATCTAAATCTAGAACATTCCTGGCCCTAGTTAAAAGCTGGCTGTCTTAGCCCTGGCTTGTGTGGCTCAGTTGGTTGGAGCATCATCCCCTAACTGAAAGGTTGTGGGTTTGATTCCCAGTCAGGGCATATAACCTAGGGTTCAATCCCTGGTCCAGGTGCAAACGTTCCCTGGTCTGGTTGCATTCAGGAGACAACCAATTGATGTTTCTCTCCCTCCCTCCCTCTCTCTCTAAAAGCAATGAAAAAAGTGTCCTTAGGGAAGGATAAAAAATGAAAAGTTGGCTGTCTTCCTGATGTGCAGTCAGGTGAGGTTCTGGCCCCTTTGCAAAGTGTGTGTGTGTGTGTGACAGGGCTTGTCCCTAGCAGATCTGAGATAAGGCAAAAGAGGTAATTCATCTGATTATTAAAAGTCCAATGCTTAAAATCTAATAACCAACATTGTCTAATTTGCATCAAAATAATTTTACCATGAGGACAGTCCAATCTGTGAAATATCGATACATTTGAGTATAATTATTTTGGTTGCTTGAAAAGATTCTCTTAACACTGTCATCTTTATTCAACTTTAACTTTATCCCTTAGAGAATGATGATCAGAAAAGCCCAGACCCATTCTCAATTTCATTTACAATTTCATATACTTAACACAGTTTTAAAGGAGATGATTAGTGCTCTCCATTAGCTGTGTCTAAAATACTCTCCTGTTGCCAAAAATGATTCCTAGAATATTTTACTTTGGTTTAATATACTTTTTAATAGGGTCCAAAACACAGAATGTTAAAT
>VMDR010013746.1:0-24548 GCA_007922815.1 Macrotus californicus | reverse complement strand
AGGAATATTAATGAAAGCATCTTTCTCTGAAAATTGAGAAGAGGGTCCTAGTTATTCTCCTGAGTTTCTATGTTGTTGTCATTAAGCCCCATTACTCTTCAATCAGGTCTGATGCTAGGGAAGTGCCCTTTACCAAGTCACTACCTGGGAGTTAATAGTCTGTTTATTTTTTGTGAAAGAGATAATATATGAGTTATAAATGAAACATAATATCATAAGCTATTTTATGGGAACCATTTGTCTAAGCTTTCTTTTTTTAATTTTTTGAAATTTCTTTTCTTTTCAGACAGAGGGGAAGGGAGGGAGAAAGAGAGGGAGAGAAACATCAATGTGTGGTTGCCTCTCATGTGCCCCCAGAGTGGGGACCTCGCACGCAATCCAGGCATGTGCCCTGACTGGGAATTGAACCAGCAACCCTTTTGTTCACAGGCTGGCGCTGAATCCACTGAGCCACACCAGCCAGGGCTTAAGCTTTCTTATTTCACAAACAAAATAAGCTGAATGGCAGAATATAATGATATTTGTTTTTGTAAATAAAATTCACTATCAGCACAAATGTGCTTGATATTTGGATCCATTTTTAATGTCATTTTTCATAAAAGCAGGCAGGCAGATTTGGGGGAGAAATTCTGGATATTCTCAGAAGATTCTCAACACCTTGAATTTTAGAGAATTGTTGGAATATAAAATGTGTAGGATAAGCAGCTAGTTGCTGTCATGTGCAAAAGTGTTGTGTAACAAGTTGGGAAACCTGGCCACAAGCCACTGCAGCTTTGAAGAATGTGGCTCAAGAGAGGACTCAAAGCCCATTGCGTAACATTCAGTAGAGAGGAAAATGCAGAATGCAAGTACTGTCCCTATCACTCGACTTGTTTTCCATTTTGATTTAGTTACTTGGCAAAGTCTTGGTGTCTTTTAGTGGAGGAATGAAAGACAAGTTCCAATGAAGGACCGTGCCTTCAAGGGCATCAGCCAGTGGATGGTTTGCGAGACTGGGCAGGCGCGTTAGATTTCTTATTGTTGGGCAGAGGGATTAGTTTCCAGAGATGATTTGAAAAACATCATCATGGGCTACTTGCAGTTTTTTTCTGAAAGAGAATTCTTTCTTCTCCTTCAGCACTATGTGCTTCTTGTAGTTGGTATACCTGTGCTTTAAAATGTCACAGCTACTAGGAAGGGCCATTTAATAGCAAAATTATTTCCCCTCATGTTCTGTGATATTTCAGTTTGGCAGTAGAGTTTACAAGGTTTGAAATCAAAAGCAGCTTTGGTTCCTTCAGAGGAAAATGATCCTAGTCTACCAAAATGAAAGCCAAACAGACTCTAATTGTTCCTTTTCCCATAAGAGGCTTGCCCTTTTTGAAGGTGTGGGTAATTTTGATAGGACCTTCTCTCTGATGGGCATAGTCACTGGGAATTGCCTCCTCCCCTGGGTAAAACTCACTTTTAAATTTCATTTTAAAATAGACCTCAAAGTATCTTTGAAAATCAAAGTACTTTGGTATCTCTCCATTCTCTTGCTCCCTGTCTCTCAGCAAGGAAACTGAGTTTTCTCATAGGGCACTTCTGATGCAGTGTCTGATCCTTACCTTATAGTCACTCATGCTAAATTAGGGAAGATTTTAGTTGTACCACTTTTACCATGCCATTCATGTGTTGTGAAGAGTTAAGTAAATGCTAACCAGAGAGCTAAATTTTTTTCTCATTTTCAATCAAGTCTAGTTCTATAGATTTTATGATGTCAGGTTTTTTCATCAGCACAGCAGCCTTAACTTTCCCAGCCTTCTTACCCTACTTTGTAAAGGTGCAGTGTCATGCCTGTTGAGAATCCATGTTGTCTGTCAGCTCTTCCACTCCTTGGAGACTTGAAAAACATCATATATATGATATTTGCAATTTTTTTTCTCTGGGCATAAGGATTTTCAAATCAAACCAAGCCTTTCTCTTCTCTGTCTCTTGTCTTCTTTTCTTCCACCAGTATCTTACAGCCTAAGATTTGTCAAACATGTACAGGAGTCTCCTGAGCCACCAGTCACATGATAATAAAGGCAAGAAAAGAAAGGACCAGATGGCATCAAAAGATATGCCTTTTTAGGTCGTTGGTGGTTAAGCTTGCAATCTGGTTACCAGCACAGAGACTATGGGAGAAGGGGTGGAGGATAGCAAAGCACCACTGTAAGGGAAGAAGAATTTTGCCATACCGCTTACAGTCACAAGGTGTCCATTGCTCTTGAAAGTGTGTACCTAAAAGTGCATTAAGCACATATGGAAAACTGTGTGCAGTATTTGGATGGCAACTTTGAAAAGTGTGGGTGGCTTCTCCTTGGTTAGCTGCTGTCCTTCAACGGCCATTAACCCTTTGTCATTCTACTCTCCAAATGCCTGATTCAGATACAACTACAAAAACTGTAAGAAAAGACATTTGGCTCCCACGGATATGCCTCTTCCCACAGGAGGGCAGAAGACATCATTCACCACTTACCCTTTGTACCATTACCTATTTTGAGGACTGTATTTATAAAACATAGAAAATGGCATCGTTGGCCTTTGTGAGACATGATATCTCAGGAGATGTGTTTTTGGTGTAAGCCGTTTCTTGGAGGCCCCTTACAGTTGTGTGAGTGAAGAAATGTTTGGCAGTAGCTAATAAAAAGTATTTTAGAGGGCAGTGTGCCTTCCTTGCTCGTTCTTACACCTTGGCTCCTTTGACCTGTGTACTCCTGACCTGACTGCACTATTGCAGATCACCAGACTGCACCAAACGTGGCTTCTATTTTTTTTTAAAAAAATTCAACTCAGTTGCTTTCCCTTGAATGAAAAAACTAAGGTATTTTTAATTTGAGGATTACACTTGGTCCCAAATATGAACTTGAATTCTTTACTCTTGTTTTAATTACTTTGGAGATCCTTGCTTTTTCACAGACAGATTCAGTATCCCTGAAGTCCACAGTCAAGTGTCAGCCTTTTTTGTCTGCCTCCTCCAGTTACAGTCTCTTCTTTTTTATTCAGATCCTATTGCCCTTGTTGTCTGTGTGACTCATTTCATTATGAACCAAATGAAACAAAACAATATATTCTGTTCTCCAGTCTAGATTACACAGTCTTGAAGTTTACTCTTTTTTTACTCCTCCCACTCAAGCAAGCATCTGGTACATTGCTGAGTATACAAAAGTCATATAAGAAGTATACAACCGAATGATTAAAAGAGAGAGAAAGAAAATGTAGACATTTTAATATTATGTTAGTCTATTTCTGTCCAGATTTTAATGACTTTAACTTGTCTCACAAAACAAAATTGACCCACCCATTTTTTCTGTGATGTAAAGATATCATGTGAAGTTTCTTAAACCAAAAGATATTTCCTATATATACACTGAATTTTTTGTTTAGAGCAATTTAAACAAAATTGTCAAGTTATTCTTATGGCAACATACTTGTTAACTTTACTAGTTAGTTGCTTTGTTAACTTTTTTAGATGACTTAAGTCAGAGCCCCTCGGGAGCCTCTAATTATTAGTAAGGTTCCCAAGGCAGCAGTAACTCTCTCCAGCCTCCAGTTATATAGTCAGTGCAGTTGTTAGGTATGTGCTATAATAATCCTAATGAAGAGTTTAAAGGCATTTCTTTACGGTGAATTTTCTTTTGTTTTTAGTCTGTTTAGCAAGAGCACTCACTCTGTGATCATGTGAGAGACCTCACCTAAGAGGTTTTCCAGTTAAAAATGAATATTTTGTTAAAGGGTCTGTGATTTGAGGTAGCACAGCAGGGGAGGAAAGCAACTTTTTAATTATTAAATCACATTAAGGGGAATCTGTTGATTTAGGGAAAATAAAAACTTTTATCCACATCAGGTATGTCAGGTTTCAGCCTGAAGCTAATTATTAAAGTTGAATTATTGGACTCAGTAGATTTGGAGTGGAAATACTCACAGACCTTTATAGCTAGGCTAGTGGGTACTGGAAGAATCTTAATGATTCATTAGCCAAATCTCTGATTTTACTACCTTTAATCATCCTTGCTTGTGTGCCCCTCTTTCAGAATGCTAGCATTTGAGAATTTCACTTGACATTATTTTATGTGTATTAAGACAGAGAAAGCATAGTTTATGTGTATTAAGACAGAGAAAGCATAGTTTGGTGAGTGAGCTAATGAAACCATTTTGGCCCTCTTTGAGAAAAACGTGGAAGATGTGTCTGTTCCTGGTACAGTTGAGACAGTTGATAAATGTTCAGTTATAGCTCTTTAAGAAGTAGGGGTAAACTGTGAACACATTTGTGAATATTCTTTTCAGATACATTGTTAACTACTGAATGATGTTGTGCCTTATGAAACACAGGTCCAGAGATGTGGACTAGTATTGTTTCAGGGTGGAATCACGTACCCAGAACTCTCATCATGGTTCCTCTAGGGTACAGGGGAGGTAAATCCATAAGGCTGCCTGCTAGTGTTTCCAGGACATATGTCCCCTAACTTGCCCACAGGATAGGTAGATTAAAGAATGCAATGACTTTTAGTAAAGAATTTTTCACCTGGCTTTTTTCCTTATGTAGAAGATTGCAGGTCGGGAGGGAGACAGACAGAAATAAAAATTAAAAACCAATGGGCTGGTACACTTAGATATTAGGAAGCAAGGGGCTGTTTTATAGGTTGTGGTTTCAGTGTCTAGAATTGATCACAGACCCATGTATTTTGCCTAATACTATTTTCCTAGCTGGTCACAGAATTTTGCTGTTTATATTATGTTGGCTCACATGAAGTTGTCATTTTTATAAGTGAGAAATGGTTGAATATCATAAATTTCATATGGTTCAACCTGATACATAATAACATGTAACATGTAGGGTGGCTGTGTGTGTGTGTGTGTGTGTGTGTGTGTGTGTGTGTGTGTAAAAGATGGAAGGGGGAAATGGAAATCTTGAGTTCAATAACTCTACTTGGGGTACCCTAGCTGGAAGCCCCTATTCTAGCCTGCAGTTTTAGCCATTCAGAATCAAATACCATTGCCCTAGTATGCTTTCCTACTTCCATTTGAGGTAGTTTATGGGGTGGGTTCAAATTAAATCATCTCTGACAGAGATTACCACTGGGGATAATAATCTGAAGTGATCAGTAGCTAGGGCACACAGAAATGGCAGACTGAAAACCAGGAGGCCTGCCTGCACTTGCAGATATGGGAGAAGTAGGGGTGTAACATGGTAATAGACTAAATAATGTGCAAATTATTATTTGTCCTAAAGTAGGTTTTAGGATGTTTCTAGTGGACTATTCAGACTGTGATTTGACTTTTTTGTCTTAGACGAGCTCATCTGCGCCTGTGTTTAGAACGCTTAAAAGTTTTGATTCCACTAGGACCAGACTGCACCAGGCACACAACACTTGGTTTGCTCAACAAAGCCAAAGCACACATCAAGGTGAGAATTTTAACTTTCATGTTTGCCCACGATTCTTTCAGTCTTGGTTTCATTAGGAGCAATGATTCCTATTCATATACATCAACTAGCTCACCAGGCCCTCCTTAAAAAACTAACTTAAGAGAAATCTAAAAACTTGTTAGCTAATCTGATGGGAGGGGGCAACATAGCCCGATCAAACTAAATTGTTTTGACAGCATGGTCATTTGAAGAGCTAGGAAGACTAGAAAAATAACAATCACTCTGATGATACCCAGAGAGAAGGCAGTTGTGCCCTCTGGTGGAGATGACTTCATTTGGCTGTGTCCCTTAGTATTTTTTCATCAAACTACACTGCAGAGCAAGTTCTCTTTTGTGAAGATAACTTCACAAACTTTGGGAATTCCGTACTGTTCTAGTAATGTAGCATTCATTATACACAAAAAAAGTGAAGAAAAACTATTTTTGATGTTTAAAAATACATATTTATAGATGTTTTTATATGCACATACACATATATACACGGGGGTTACCCCCCAAAAAACAAATTATCTTTTGGAGGGAGGACCCTTTGTACTAACAGTATTCCCCCACTAGGTGAGTGTTCTGCTAACCCATCTGCATCAGTGTACCAGCTGGCATTGTTGTGAGAGGCTGCGTTTGACCTCAGTCAATTTTTTTTTGAAGACTTTCATTGAATTTGCCCATTTCATGATGGATGATTTACTAGCGTTATCTGCCCACACCATGCTGAGTGTTCAGCAGTTTTTGACCCAAAAAGGCATGACCCTCATGCCCCACCCTCCCTATTCACCTGATTTGGCCCCCTGTGACTTTTTTGTTTCCCTGAATAAAAAAAGTCCTCATAGGGGAAACATTTTGCTGATGTGGAAAAGGTAAAACAAAAAACAATAGAAACACTAAAAGGCATCAAAATCGATGAGTTCAAAAACTATTGCATCAAATGGAGAGTACTTTAAAGGTGACTGAAGTTTAAACATGTAAGAATAAATACACAATTTTTTATAAATAAATTCTGGGGTTTTTGGGGTCCCTCCTCATACTTGTATATTCATTTATGTTTGCCAAAGAAATCTTTTGAGATGTTAGGTAAAAATCAGTTTTACTGTTTGTACTGGACTATACACAAACCTAAATCTCATTTTAGAAACTTGAAGAAGCTGAAAGGAAGAGCCAGCACCAGCTAGAGAACTTGGAAAGAGAACAGAGATTTTTAAAGCGGCGACTGGAACAGCTCCAGGGTCCTCAGGAGATGGAACGAATACGAATGGACAGCATCGGATCAACTATTTCTTCAGATCGCTCTGATTCAGAGCGAGGTAGGCAGTGTGCTTCTTACCTAATGAAATACTAAGAATCCCTGTGTCTGGATTTAGGGAGGGTAGGTTTGGAGGCACTATATTTGCTTTTTTCTCTGTGGCCAATACTGTAGTACTCTAGGTTTTACGTAATCACAACATTGTCTCGTAATGCCCATATGAACTATAGAACTTTTTTCTTGGTTATATATATTTTTTAATTTTCTACTTTGAAACAGTTTTAGACTTAGAGAAAAGTTGTAAGTTTTCTGCAGAAAACTGGAGTTCTCATATGCATATACCCTTCACCTAGGTTTCCCTAATGCTAACATCTTATGTAACCATGGTGCAGTTATCCAAACCAGGAAATTAACATTCATGTAATACTATTAATCTATAGATCTCATTCAAATTTCACCAGTTTTCCTATTAATATCATTGGTCTGATACAGGATCCAAGGCAGGATTTCATGTTGCATTAGGCAGTTCTTCAGTATTTCTTTCATGACCATGATATTTTTGAAGAACATTGGCTCATTTTATATAGTGTCACTCAGTTGGGGTTTGTCTGATGTTTTCTTTTTTTAAAAAAGATTTTATTTATACTTTTAGAGAGAGGGTAAGGGAGGGAGAAAGAGAGGGAGAGAAACATCAATGTTCAAGAGATACGTCAATGGGTTGCCTCTCACACGCCCCTAACTGAATACCTGGCCCAAAACCTAGGCGTGTGCTCAGACCGGCAACTGAATCAGTGACTTTTCGGTTCACAGGCCTTGACTCCATCCACTGAGCCACACCAGCCAGGGCTGATGTTTTCCTATTTTTAGATTGAAGTTATATATTTGGGGGAAGAAATATCAAGGAAGTGATATTGTACCCTTTTCAATTTATTGTATCAGGAAGATAGATGATGTTGCTATGTCTTATGACTGGTGATATTTTTTTACTTCTATTTTAAATTGCCATACCCTTCATTTCTCTTTTCATCTGTCCCAGAACACTTATCTTTGGCACAATTTGAGAAGAAAAGCCAACCAAAAGGAAATTGTTTGAATTTTACTAATCTATTCATCTGTAGCTTCTACTGCATCAGGCCTCACACCACAATAAAGGATCCCAGAGGTAAACTCTGGTGATTTTAAACTTTACATTTGGGAAAATCAGACTCATGAGATTCTTGAGAATTCTAAAACAAAAAAATTTTTGCAAAATTTATTTTGATGTTTTATTATGGAAAATTTCATACATCCACAAACGTGGAATAGAATAATGAACTCTCACATACCCATCATTCAGTTTGGACACTTGTCAACACTTCTGTCATTTTTATTTCATCTGTTTTCCACCACCTTCACCCTCACCATTGTTTTTGGAATGTTTTAAATCAAATCCCAGATAACATGATCATGTTTTCCCTAAATGGGTCAGTATGTATCTTAAATAAACAGGATTATGATTAAAACATAATCATATTATTATAATATCCCACAAAATTAATAAAATCAGATGATCTTATTTAATGTCATGACAGATTTTCTCAAAATGGCATTTTACCAATGGTATGTTTGATTTAGAATCCAAAGTCCACATTGAATTTGTGCCTTTTAAGTACTTTTTAATCTATAAAATTTTCCCTCCCCACTTTTTTTTCAGTACCATTTATTTATTGTGAAAACTGAAGAACTCAGTCATTTTTCTTACAGAATTTCTCACATTTTAGATTTGGATGATTCAGTCTTCATGGTATCTTCTAACAGTACCTCATATTTCATGTAAACTACTTGGTAGATCTGGTTGCTTGATTAAATTCAGGGCGTTGTTTTTTTTTTTTTTGAGGCAAGAATACTTCATAGGTGGTGCTCTGCACTTCCTAGTGCATCGGTATTGTGTCTGGTTGTCCTACTCTAGTGAAAACACTGGTTAGTAGGTTCAGGTGTTGTCATCTGGGCACTTATATGCAAATATATCAACCTTTCACTTAATAGTTTTAGCAATCATTGGTGATTATCGTCCTATCATTATTTCATTAGGCATTACAAATAGTGATTTTCTAATTCTGTTATTCTTACATTTGACTTTTTCTTCTATAAAGAAGAGCATGTCCTCAAGTTTTTGGTTACTCTGAAATAAAGTCGATACAGGGAAGATGGGATAAATGCTTGTTTTTGCTTCATCAGTTTTTTTTATAAGTTCGTGCCTTGGCAACCTCCAGAGGTGATAGGGCTTTTTGTTTTGCAGTTTCTTTGTGATTATCTTATGAACTCATGTTTTCATGTATTGAATGTGTTCAAATCCATTGTAGTCTTTCTTTTCAATATTCAAATTTCCTATTCTGTAGGAGTCTTTCAAATTGGTTTTTGATCCCTGTTGAAACACATTGGGAGTTCTTAGGTAAAGTTGTGTTGTTGTTTTGCTTATATGAAAGTTTATTTTTATGTGGCTCAGTTTTGAGGAATAGAACTTTACCAGGGGCAACAGCAAGAACCTCTAGGACATGCCACATTTATGAGTGACAGTGAGGTATAGCAGAAATACCCCTGAATTAGGCTGTCTTTGATTCTAGTCTTTTTTCTACTGCTTACTAGCTGTCAGGTTTTCAGGCATTCACTGCTCTTCCTGCTGTTATCTCCTCGTTGTACCTACACACCTCCAAATATCTTCATCACTATAGTTTTTTTTCAGTACTCCCAGGGTGCTAGTACCTTATCTGGTACTGTTCTTGTTCTTATCTGGCAGCCTTCTTTCCCAGTAACTTTCAGTAACATTTCTAATCCATTTGGCTAGAGCAGTCTCTCATTTTAGTTTGTTTTGATTGAGTTCAGCATGCTCTATTAGATAGGCTGTTTTCATTTTATTTCTCAATTATAGTTTGGATAAGTGTTCTCTGATACTGGGAAATACTGAATAGCCTGTGAAGCATTATGGGTATGAAACAAATAGTTATGAATTCATAGGATTATTTGTACAGCTTGTTTGGACAGCTGCCTGCATTTTAAAAACAGATTTCTAAAAGTTTTTGAAACAACAAGCCCTTTTGAAAGTTAGACTCTTTGAACTAACCTACTCTGTCTTCTTGAGCTCAGCAAGAATCCACTTTTCCTAAAGCAACTGAGATCAGTGTGAACCCTTAAAGTCAGTGCCAACTATGAAACATCAGGCATTGAGTTTGTTTTAAGAGAATTGAAGAACCTTGAGTTCATTCTAGCTGTTATGGGAGAAAACAGTTTTTCAGCTACCTTTTATTTTTTAAATGTATATTGATTTTTATTTATTATTGGTGATTGTATATGTACTATTTAACAAGATACCTATTGATAGCTGGGTCATATGTATTTAGGGTTTTTTTTCATCATGTTTGATTTTTGAAGTAAAGTTAAATACCACCACTGAAATAAATGCCTTTACTATAATCTTTACTATAGAACTCACTACAATCCAGAGATTTAAGCATCCAGCCATCATTTCAAGCTACATTTGATGCAAGAAAATTAAATCGAAGACAAACCCATAGAGTCCACTTTATAGTGACTGGCTTATTTTGATTATTGAATAGTCAAAATCATTTTCATGAATCCTAGAAGTCTGAACAGCTGTCTGTAGAATGATACCACCAAAGGCCTAGATGGATGAATTTTCTAGTTTGCCTATATTAAGTTTATGCTTTTCTCCCCCTTAAAGGCAACTCTGATTAATAAACAGCACTAAGAATTAGTTTCTAGTTTAATGCAAAACAGATGTTGTTAAACCACTTGGGGTTGGGATCTTTTAATATTAAGTACTAATTCCCAAATAGGCCAAGTGCTTTTGGTGGGAGGTCCAGACAGACTGGCGTCAAAGGCTTTAGTAAACTTGCTGCCTAGATTGAGACCACCGCTGTATACCAGACATTTCCCTTCTGCAAAATTATCCCTCTGTCTCTTCACCTTTGGTTCCTTCTGTTCTCTAGACACCACTGATAATAAGATTGTTTAACAATTATTTTATACTATAAAAAGTAATCACTTTTCCTCTGTTAATTTTGTAAAGTGCCTATATGCTAGATTACTAATGTTCTGTCTTTTTTCCCTTTGGCAGAGGAGATTGAAGTGGATGTTGAAAGCACAGAGTTCTCCCATGGAGAAGTGGACAATATCAGTACCACCAGCATCAGTGACATTGATGACCACAGCAGCCTGCAGAGTATTGGGAGTGACGAGGGTTACTCCAGTGCCAGTGTCAAACTTTCGTTCACTTCCTAGAGCCCCGCATGATATAACAGTGCAGGGCAAAACATTCACTGGGCCAATTCAATCCAAACAATCTCTTAAATTGGGTTCATGATGCAGTCTCCTCTTTAAAACTAAACTAAACAAAATCATACTTGAACAAAAAGGTTAGAAGACCTCTTTTTAAGCAAACACTTAGCAAAAAGTGGGGTAGAGCCTCCCCAGCAGAACAAATATTCATAATATTTATTTTTGAAAATCACAATTTCTAATGGCAGCAGAACACTTGTGTGAAATTTTCTTGACTTGATTTGGTTGATTTGAAATTGGAAATTCCATCCTTTTTTTCTTTTCTAGTTTGCTCCTAGTGTATTGTGTAGACATATTTAAGGATGGGATTATGAACCCTTCCTGAGCTTTATGGTCCTAAAAACAAAATCAGATCTCTAGTGATGACAAGATAATCAGGCATTAATCTTGGATAGCTAAAGAGCTATTAAAACTCAGCGTGGGCTAGCTTATCATGAAGCCTGTGGATGACCAATTCTTTAATTTAAAAAAAAATAAAAGCTCATTTCATGCTCTGCAAAAGGAGAGACTCCCATGAAGCCTTTTGAAAGGGATCATCATGCAGCTCAGCTTTCTGTTGGATTCCATGCTAAGCAAGCTAACCTTATCCTGCCTTGTTAGCACTAGGGCACCAACCCAACCGCCAGCTCCACAGTTAGCCACCCTTTAGGCCCTTGGGCAGCATGGGGGCAGTCCATGCATGACAGCCTCTACCACACAGGGCCTATGCATTTGGATTGAGGGGCCAGAAGGGAAAGTTCCACGTGCCTCTTCGTCTGCGTGGGCCAGAAGAGTTGTGCACGCAGATTAGCAGGCCAAGGTCTGAGCCACGGCAGCATTTTTATTTCAGATTTTGATAACTGTTTGTATGTGTTGAAAACCAAAATGACATCTTTTTAAAGCTTGTCCATAAAAAACATAGATGTCTTTTGTAGTGGAAAAACGTGGGGAAAATCATCTATTTTGATGCAGCATTTGATAATGATAAAACACCTCACACCTCACTCTTTATAGTGCACAAAATGAATGAGGTTTGGGCTAGGTAGAAAAAAGGTCAGTGCTGTTTTTTTTTTTCTTTTATAATCATTATCTTTTACCAGCTTTTAACCATTTCATATCTGTAGTAGACACACTATCATAGTTAACATAGTTAAGTTCTGCTCTTGTCTCATTTTAATGTAAAGATTTGCTTCTGTTTTCCTACAGGCAGTCTCTCTCCTTCCTCACAGTCCTACTGTGCAGGTGCTATGGTTGCTCTTACTAATATTTTCATAAATGTTATTTTAAGCAAAATTTCTAGCCTGCACTTTGATGTCATGTATTCCCTTTGTCTTTCAAATTCCCAAGTTTTCCCCTTGGCCCTCTCTCTCCCTTACCCCAGGAAGCCTTCTTGGAGACCTTACCCTTGGCTCTTTGAACTTTGTATACTTTAAATAATTTAACTACCCTTAATTACTTAAAAAAAAGCTTTATGATTTTCATAACTTATTGCTGATTTTAATGGGTTGTTAATTTCAGTCCTGTAGTTTTTTTGTTTGTTTAGATAGGGCTGGGCAAGGAAAAAGAAAATAAAGACCACCTTATTTAGCAGTGCAGTTGAGTTGTGTGTGTAATGTCAGACTGTCCTTTGTAAGTAGCACTTTAACAGCTTTCACTGCTTCTATATATGAAGTGTACCATCTTGGTCATACACAATGCCTCAGCATATACTTACTTGTTCTTGTGCTCTTCCTGTGCCTCCAGAAATATTTTCCTTGATTGTGCTGTTTGAGTGGAAGAAATTCTTTGAAGTAGATGTGTGAAAAACTGCATGCCTTTAGAAGCCCATTATTAGAACTTGCTACTTCAGGTGCTGGGGACTTACAGAAAAACATAAATTCATTTCTGTGGCCCAGGTAAATTACTTCTGGTTTCATTTAAAATTACTCTTGGCTGGGTCAAAATATTGCTCTATAAATTGTAGTTGCTTACTTTGACTTTCCCAAGTAAGACAGTTTGAAGACTCTGCTAACTACCATGGAAAGTAAACAGAAGCCAATGACTACGCTTCCATTTTGTTATTCCCATGGCATTCACTTGCATCACTTGCCTCGGGCTGGAATTTGGGACTTCATTCAGGTGAACTTGAGGTGCTGCCATTTTGTTGTATACGTGTCGGATGGTGGGCTGAGAAGCCTTTGTCACGAACCTAGAGTACCTATTTCAACTGCCCCCTAAATTACTCCTTCCCTGGGTTTGTTTTACTTGGGGGAGGGGAGGTGGATTGTATGAGTAAGAAGTATTAATTTTTTAAAAGACAAATCGACTTTGAAGATACAAAAGTTAATTGCAAGAAATAAAAATTGTGAACAAAGAATACCTGAGTGCTTTTTGTACTACCCTTCTCTATGAAGGAAAAAAATATAAACAAGCATCCATACTTCGAGAGGCAACTGTCACCTACAGGTCTGTGTTGATACTACTTCAGTTCAGAATTAATGGCAATTTGAATCTTTGCCATATCCCGTTCTATAATTGAAACAGGTGCTTTCTTGACTGATAACTCTTCCTAACATAATTGCAGATGGTTTACTGTATGTGGTAATCTTTAACTGGTTCAGGTAGGACACAAAGCCATTTGTCATTCTTATCTGTTTTCCAAATACCTTTTTTAAGGGATCCTTTGGTAGCACATACTCACATTGAAAACAAGTCTGAAGTTCCTGTTTAGTCCCAACTGACCTGGCTTAAGGTAGGCGGTACGTAAAATGCTTGAGTGATGATGGTACAGGTAAATCCTATCTCAGTGCATATTACCAAAGAAGGTTCAGATGATGTCATAGTTAGTTTCTGATTAGAAAAGCTGTAACTCCCCCAGTGACAATGATAGCTTTTAGGATTATGAAGGCATTTTTAGTGATGATTATTGAGGCAAAGCTCCTAACCTAAGGCCACACTGCTCCCTGGGTCATTTCTAATGAGAAAACTGTTTAGCTCCTCACGGAAGGTTTTCTGCTGAGTTTTTCTTCTTGGAGCAACTAGCTGCCCTTTTCTTTTACCTTCCACCTAAAAAATTCACTCTCTACCAAAAACAGCGTAATATGGTAAGAACAAGGGGGACTTGGTCACTTTAATTCCCAGTTCTAGTATTTGCTAAGGACCCTGGATAAGTTACCTAATTTCTTCATGGAGACTGTTTCTTCCTGAAAAGTTGTGATAAATACTACCTCTATCTCAAAAGGTTGTAAGGATTAAAATTGATATATGTGAATTACCACCCCTTCTTCAATCTAGGAGTGTGTAGCACCAAAATATTAAGAGGTATGTACTTCTCTACTTTCTCTGGTGAATGCAATCTTCTAATCTCTCCATCCTTGATCATGAATTTTAGTTATTCTGACTGTAGGTCTTATAGAAGACGACTTTCTATTAAATGGTTCATTTTCACAAAATTCCATGGCAGGTTATACTTTGTAAGAAGTCAAGTTTGATGTCGTATAGCATTTTTAAATAAAGCCTTTATAAGATTTATTTATCATCGGTGTTAGTGATTACCTGGTCTTTCTAAAAGAGGGGAGGGGGAACTAACCTGAGCTGGAGCATGTCATTCACCATTAGTAACCACTGCATAATAATTGAATGCCCCAGTTAATATTTAGTGCTCACCTTGCCAAGGCTCATGTACCAGATGTAATAGGAAATCAGTTTTCTTGTGGAATACATCTGATTCTTTTAATCAATCAAAATAATTCAAAATATATGTACTGGCTGACAACTTACTTCTTGGTTCTGTTTTACCTTTATATAGAATCACACATTATCAAGGGAAATGGCTTTAAATGAAGCTCTTGTAAAATAACCAGCTAATTTCCTAGAATTTTGCAGTTTTTTCCATTTTCTCAATCTCTGAGCTATGGAAGAACACTTGAAGTCTGTATTGATAGGGCAATATTGGGTTAGCCAAAAAATCCGTTTATTTCCTGTAAAATAAAATTTTTTTTTCGTTTTCACCAGTAACTTTACTGATTTGGGTATTGTGTGTTGGCTGTCTCCCACTATTGGCTTCTAGTGGGTAGAGGCCATCGGTGCTCTGAGCTTACTCTAATGCCTGAGACAGCCCCACAGCAAAGAATTGTTTGGCCAAAATGTCAATAGTGCCAACCAGCTTCGCAAACCACTTTTGACATGTTCCATTAGTCACAGCACCTTCCCCATATTGCACAAATCTTTTTTCCCCGTTTCAGTTGCGGTTTTACCTTTCTTGAAATAATTAAGCATAATATGCCAAAAATGTTGTGTATTTTCTTCCATCTTAAATATTTAATGACTGCACAAAAATTCACCAATTTTGATTTTTTTTTAAACACGCTGACATGACAGCTGTCACAATACAGTCTAACAAAATTGTTTCGAACAAAGTTAAAGACAACTAAGCACTAACACAGCCATTGTACTGAAAAACTAAACAAACTTTTGGCTGACCCAATTCCTGGGACATTTATTTTAGATTTTCAAACCAAGGCACAGAATAGCACTGTAAAAACAAAACCATAAGTAAAATGTCTATAAAGTGTATATAAATACTACAAATTTAAGTCATTGGTTTCTTCTAAATTACCAGCTTCATCACACTTTGAAAGCTAGGCCAACTAAACCTGGCAGTGCTTTTGGAGGACAAAAGGAACCAAAGGGATACTTGACTCCCACTTTCTGCATACTTCTGAGCAATGAACAATTGGACAATTACCATCTATTAAAGACAGCTCTCGGGCTTCAACCCTTAGTTTTGCAAGGACTTAAAAGAGTCAAGCATTTCCTCCAAGCCTAAATTCTTTGTTTCTCTGGTCAGAAATTCACTGCATCTTGCTAAAATGAGTTCAGGGCTTGAAATGGGGGGGCGGGGGACGACGACAAAAAGCACATCAGTTTCACCAAGAAAGGGCAATCATGAGCCAGCAATGACAACTTCTGGCCTCAAGCTGAAAAAAGAGCTCTTCAAACAAAAGGCAAACCTTTTCTCATAATAAGTATAACCATGGCTGCTTCAGCTGTGCTCTTAAAAAAGACTGAGGATAGAAATTATAATTTTAATAATTCCAGTACCTTAAGTCTGCTCTGGTTTCATAAAAATGAACTGGTGAGGTGCTTGGTGTAAGTAAATTATGTTTTTATTTCCTGGGAACTGAAAAGATAAGTATCCATAATTAGATATTTTTAGCTGGTTCAGCTGTCAACTACCACAAGCCCAGTGTTACTCTCAGATCTGCTTTACTCAAGGCCACAAAAGGCGGCAGAAGAGGCAATTGAAGAACTTCACAGAAACCTAACTTTCCATCTTATGTTTTCTTTTACTATTTATTTTTAGCCAGGCCAAAACAAATTCTTAGCATGTCAATATTGGTTTCTGAACCTAAGAACATATGTATACACAGATACGCTTTTTAAGTGTAGTATAAGGGGATTTAATTACTTGGGTTTCTGTTCAACTACTGTATTATCTGTTACTTTGCCTGCTATATGATCTTCCCCACTGCAGTAAAAATTCAGTTTAGCCTGCAACTCAAAAATCCTGAAGAATGTTCACATTTACTTGTAAATTACCACTTAGAGTAATTAGTTGCTTCATAGTATATTTAATACAAATTGATCAGGCATTTATTGAACTCTAAAGATTTTAACAACTGTAAGACCTTGGTTTTAATTTTCATTTAATATCCAAATTAAGGCAGAGTCAAATCAAAGCTTTAAAAATATTTTTTGGCTGAATTTGCAAATGGTTATTTGTCACCTTTCATAATTACAACCTACAGACACACAATTTACAAAAACCTATGATTTCCCTTTGTTACCTGATGGTTTTCCTTTGCTTTATTAAAGGCAAACACACTCAAGTTAAAACTACATTGTAATGGAAACATGGACACCCTTGTGTGAAAAACAAGCATTTAAAAAAAAATGAGTTACAATAAATGGATGCATTTCATTTTAGTTTAATGCCTACTCTTCATAATTGGGCTAAGAAAACTGCCACTTAAGGTAATTTTTCCTTCATTTCAAAAATTAAACTGCTTTTATATGGGGTGGGCAAAAGTAGATTTACAGTGTGTGTATGGAAAAAGACATCTAAGTTATGATTATTACAATAGCTTTAACTCAAAAGAATGTCACAATGGCACAGTAAACCTACTTTTGCCCACCCCTGTATTTACCCCAAAATGTGGATCTCAGCCAGGAATGCACACCAGAATCACCTGAGCTACACCTTAACTTAGGTCTGGGGGTAGTACCTAGGAATCCCTCTTTATTTTTAAGTAAGTATAACCTGTACTTCCTTCCCATTAAGAATTGTGCCCTAAGATATTCTAATATAAAATTTTTAACCTTTACTAGGATATACTACTAAGTTTGGTAATTTGACATTTCAGTAATGTTTATAATTAGGGGCCACAAATTGTAAGCAATGGGTATTACTCATTTTAATATCAATTATTGTTCAAATTAAGGAAAAAAGATCAGATATTCACCATTACCACTGCACAGTAACAGCCAACACTTCTATAGTGCTTAGCATACGCCAGGTACTCTACTAAGTATTTACACATACTCACTCACTCACTCATCCTTACAACTTAACAAAACGAATTACTCATTTTACAGCTGAAAAAACTGAAGCAACGAGGAGTTAGGCACACAGGTAAGGGAGCCGGGATTCAAACACAGCAGTCTGGCTCAAATCCTTGCTCTTCTAATACAGCCTTTCTACATGTTAATTTTAAAAGCATGTTATCTGTGATTAATACTTTATTTGGGGGTGGTAGGACTGTTCTGTTCTTGAACTGTTCAATAACAAAATCAAATGTTAAGTTTTGAAAAGATGCGTGCAATCATAGCTACTTGGGGGCCCTAAGTGACTAACCATTGGATCTGTCAGTTACCAAGCTTGTCTAGTCTTCTTTCTTAGCAGGGAACTCTAAATTTTGTGACCAAGTGTCATACTTGGTTTCAGAATACTGAGAGCTTAATTAACCACCTTCATTTGTAACATACTACTGGTATCATGAGATGCTTCTCACTAGGCATCTTCTCAACTTTAACACAAGACAGGTACCCTTATCACCCCAGGCATCCTAACTTTTTAGTCCAGAGACACTATCATCCTGACACCTGAAGTCTTCGACACAAAGGCTCCTGATCTCAATGTGTATATGCCTATTTAAAAAAAAAAAAATTCACAGAATATGATCACTTTTACCCTTGTTCTACTGCAAAGCCCTCCAAAAAAAATTAATATGCAGAAAAGGTCCATAGGATCAACACAAGAGTCTTGCCTACACAAGCAACAGGTGAATGACAAACATACTAAGGTGACTCATCAAAATCCATTTTGTGTGGTCAATTATACCATGTATCTGTCCTGTGCTTTTTAATTAAAAGGGTTCCATTGCAATCCTTCAAGGATACTATTGATTATTAGCACATTACAACTAGTAACAGGAACATTAGTATATTTAGTAAGTTTTTCAGGCTAAGTGGCCTATTTTCTTACTGTAATTTGTACCTTGTACTTAAAACACATTTCACCTTTCATTCTATCCCTGTGGCCATAAATTAAAGTAAGTAAAAGTACTCCTGGGTTGGGAGGTGAAGGAGCACGATGAAAAATTCTATCTCACCACTATCCTGAAAGTTTCAATTTATCAAAAAATTAAAATTCATGAGATAAAAAATTCTTCCCCTTTTACCAAAAATTTACCAACTCCTTACAAAGCTCAAGTCCTTGAAATAAAACTGGTTTAACCTTTAGAATGCAATTTCTTCTATCTAATGGAAGAGGAGTACGTAAGGACTTACTGAAATCTTTACCATACTCATTCTCTTCTGTGGAAAGGACGTATGCAAGTACATTGAGGTTTAATCATTATCAATGCTGGCAGCTAAGACTTTACCTTTCTAAGGACACACCCTGGAGATTTTTAAAACATTTTATTTAATAAAAGTTAAACATACAAAAACTGAAATAAACACATCCTAAAAAATCACCATCTTCCATTAATAGGAAGATCTTTTTCTATGCATATATTTGGCTTAAACTCAACTCAGGATAACTGTGATGTTCACTTACACCAGCAAATGCTGACAACTTGATCTAGTTAACAAAAATTCCAAATTCAGCTAACATGAACATAATGTACAGGGGAAATTATGGTCAGATTAATGCACAAGAAATACAGTAAATTTTTAATGACGAAACATTCAGTACTCTTGTTCATTAATTTAGCCTTGGTTTATGGTTTTTTGTTTTTTTACAAAAATAGTATCTACACTGTATACAGGGCTATACATCAGCTTTTTGTTTTCTCATATAAACATTTCACATCCAAAAAAATGGTACCACTACCGTAAGTGAAAAACAAACAGGAAAAATGCAAATGTACAAAAAAGAAAGGGAGAGAGACATTAGAAAAGGTAGCTTGTCCTAAACATGGTTTCTTACATAAAACTAAAACTCAATGAAAAGAATAAAAGAGCTGGATCAATTTTAGAGACGGCTTAATAGGTAGGCTTGGAAAACAAGTTATTGAAGGAAAAACCTCAAAACAGACTTTGCAATTTACAAATTAATCTATTATTAGGTTTAACTGGCCAATAGCTAAGTTTAAGATAAGAAAAAAATAAAAATAAAAAGATCTCTGTAGAAGTTTGGTGTTTTGCCTTGATGTTCCATTGAATTGCTAGAATATGTGGCAAGTTCAAAGGTTCTGAAAGTTCCAGGTTAGGACTTTACAAAAAGTATATGCCATCAGGTAAGTGGGGGCCTGATATTAGGAAGATCAACAATTCGTTTAAGTGCTTTATTTAAGCAGCATCTGTCTAGAAGAGTTGCTCTGCCCAACAAGCTTTGAGGAAACTGTGGTGGTGGTAGTAGTAATGGAGAAAGTTAAATGAATAGCAGTTATCAAATGCAATTTCTTCAAGTTTCATTCTATTGAAGTCAAACAATGACATGGTATCTTCCTTACTCATCTAACAAATAATTTACCTTTAGAAAAATATAAGGATAAAAAGGTAAATGTAAAGCCCTGCAGAGATGAAATCCAACAGTTTTTCTGATTATTGAGGCATCAAATGCCTGACATTATATTTAGAGGTATCTTGATACTGTGTCATAGGTTTATCAGCAATTCCACAAGTTCCTACTCCAACTTTGCCAGTTACACTCTCAGGTGAAGCAAAAATACTTCTCTTTACCTAGGGGAAACAAAACAGAAATCATTCTTGATTAGTTTTGGAAACAATACAAATTGCAAAATATACTTAGAAGGGAAAGTATATCAAGGGAACCTGAGTGCTCTTTTAAATAAAATCTACCAGTGATGTCCAGCATAAGGCATGTTAACAAAGCAGGTGTGGTTCAACACATTCCCTTCTAAGTGGTAAGACAGCAAATAGTTTTTCAAATTTTAGTTTACAAATTAAAAATACTAGATCTTTTGTAATTCTTGATATACTCTCTCTTTCATAGTATTTCTACTGCAGATAGTGGCTAATGAAGATTTTTTCCAATAAGCCAAACTGAAGATTGAGGAGGATTCTGAATTTAAGATCCAGTTATATATTTTTAAAAACCTATGTACTTCCTTTTTCATTTTAAAGTTATTTTAACAACAGTTGCACTTTTCAAATTTATAAAGTATAATGAAAGGATTTACTAACCTGGCCTTTTTTGTTTTTAGAATAGGCTCTGTTGTTAAACTGTTGCCATTTCACTTTCTGGTCCTCTCTCTCCTGCTCAAGTTCTTTTATTCTCTGTGCTTTTTTCAAAGCTTTCTTCTTTTTATATTCACGCTGCTGGGCAATCATTTCTTTTCTGTGTGGATATAACAACTAAATGTTAACTCTTAAGACTTAAAAGATGACTTCCTTGGGTGTATTTAAGGATACAAAAAAACAAAACAGAAAACTAATAAACTTACACACTCTTCTCCCCATGGAAAAAAGCACTAACATCAGTGCCAATCACCCAGTGCTAACAAATATTTTTTGAAATACACAGCATCCTTGGAAACTTTGAAATATAACTGTAATCTATTACCCACTACAGGTATTTCAACTATGACTTTTTATCTGATGACTACATAGCTTTTGTCAGTTGTCTTTTACAAATGAGTGTCAACAGATGTCTGAACCTTCTATCAATTTCTAAATGGACAATTAGCAAGTGTAATAATGCTGCATCTGGAAAAAACGTACGAAGAGATTAGATGAACATAAAATTCATTTCACTTAGTTTGGAAGAGCACAGCAGCACATGGGAAAATCATAGCTAACATTCCTAAAAACAACTGGGGTTTTCCAAAAACAGCAAATAAGATCAGAGCCTAAAGCTCTCACAGTAAGTTCTGCTCAGTCAACTGACTTCTCACCAAAAAAGGATGGAGAGAGATGTCTGTAAAAATAAGCAATAAGCCCTGGCTGGTGTGGCTCAGTGGACTGAGTGCGGGCCTGCAAACCATGATCACCAGTTCAATTCCCAGTCAGGGCACATGCCTGAGTTGCCGGCCAGGTCTCCAGTAGGGGGCGTGCAAGAGGCAACCACACATTGATGTTTCTCTCCCTCTTTTTCTCCCTCCCTTCCCCTCTCTAAAAATAAATAAAATCTTAAAAAAAGGCAGTAAGATCTAGACTCCTTTGAATCATATAATCATCACTATGAAGCTAAGTGTGGCTTTTTACAGATATCAAAAACTAAATATAGAAATGTTATGTTCTACAATCTGATTTCCTTACTGGGATGCTTAATCAAATGTTATTCTAATAGGTGACAATTTTCATAAATTCAGATATATTTATGTAGCAACTTAAGTTTTGAAAACTGACAAATTCAAAAGACAGCCAATTGTGGCATATATATGGAATTTAACCAAAATATTGTTCATTCTGCCTCTTGAATACCTGTCAAACTGTACACTTTGCCATCCTCACTCTACTACTCCCTGGGTTCAGGCCACCATCTACACCTGGGGATTGTAGCAGTAGCAGCCTTCTCCCTGCTGCCAGTGATCGATGGAAAGCTCCAATCTGATCACATCCTATCTCCTCTATCCAAAATGCACCAGTGGCTTTCAAGCTTTTTATCATTTGGCCACTACCTCTCTAACCACTTCTCTTGTCTACCCACCCATCCTCCAGCCCCAAGTTTTTACCATAGGAATTTCTTCTTTACCTCTGTGTTCTCACCTTCTTTTCATTTTTAAAAATAAACATTACTGAGATCTTACAACATGTCAAGAATAATGCCGCACGCTTTATTAATGCTATTTAATCTTCAAAAGCCCATTATGTAGATACTATTGTCTCTGTTGTACAGATAAGGAAACAGAAGATAAGCAGTTTGCTCAAAGTCCTATCTTCTAGGTCTTTAGCTGCCTAACTGCTTTTCAAATCTCTAAAGTTTAGATGTCATTTTCTAAAAGGTATTTTCTCTAATGACTAAGTGCAGTTTAGGGACCTTGTCTGTTTTGTTCCCTTGAAGTACCCACTGTGTTTCCTTTATGACTTCTATACTTTACTATCGAAGTTGTTCTTTAGGTATTTTGTTGTCTAGACTATAAACTCAAGTCAGGACAAGGCCCAAGTTGGTCTTGACTGTGGTGGAACCCCAGCATCTGGGTTAGTGATAGTATACATAGTATTTGCTTAAGAAATATTTATTAAATGCCTAAGTGGGAACCCCAATGCCCTTACCTAAGCATACAAATATAGAGAATGAATGACCTTATATTGCTAATTTTCAAAATAATGGTAAATAGTATTACAACCTTCTTACCCTAAACTATCTGCATAGATTCTGCAGCCATCTCAAATACCTAATTGGGGAAGATTACACTTGAAATGCTAAAAAGTCACTCACTTCGACATGGGTTTGCTGCCACTGTCCTCCTTTGCCTTCCTTCCTTCTTCTACAGGCTTGAGGTTCAACAGTGGAGTCACTTCAGCATTGCCATAGCCAGCAAAGGTGATTGCAGCGGTGCCGTTTTCTTCATCTATCTCCTCAATCTCCGCTTCATAACACCTGTAAAGATATCATGGCTGTAAGCAGGTGAGTAAAGGTTTAGTACTCAGCCTACAAGACTTATACTGCAGTGATTCAACTATTACATGTGTCTAAACCAAAGTTCTACAGTCAAATAGTCCTTTGACAAAGCTAATGCAGAAGAGTGGCTTGAGTTAGCCATCTACTATCCTCAAAGGAAGTCCTAAGCAATACTGCCAGGAAAGTTTCCCACATGTCTACTAAATGTGCTCTAGTCAATCTCACTGACAAAAGATATTTCTTATAGGAATAATTTCAGTGTATGTACTTCATAGACATCTAAGACAGCCAACCATTCACTCAATTTTCAAGTTGAGGAAAAAAGAATTTAGATTATTTTTTAAAACATCCATTAATTTTCCTCTGCTTTTAGTTTTTCTTTTTTCTAGAATCCTAGCCATTCTTCTGCCCCAAAACTTAATCCAAAGCTAAAAACAAAACTGTATTAATTGTAACCACCCAAGAATCAAATTGGCTCTATTAACCATATTGGCTATATAGAAAGATTAAAATAGGGTAGTTTAAACTGAATAAAAACATCTTACCATTGTATTTTATTATTTCATGTTATAGTTAGTTTTTTTCTACACTTACTGTCCATCTTCACTCCAGACTGCCATACACTTGTCCCCTACTTTCCATGAATGAGTAGGCTGAGCAGAAGCAAAACAGTCTGAACTTGCAAGAGTTTCTGATGGCTGAGTTGACAGAAGGTCTTTGGTTAGTTCTATAACTTCCTAAAAAGGAAAAACAAAAACCGTAACACTATTTTTATAATTCACATTGTCACCTATTTTCAACAAGCAAGTTCTTTCCGTTTTTGATGACAGCTCGCTCACCATACAGCACTCTACACATTTATTTGCAGTTCATAACAATATTATAATGTAGGTACTGTGATTATCCTCATGTAGAAACTGAGATACAGTTATTTTATACAGTGGTGGACCTGGAATTTAAACCTAGACAGCTGCCTTTCAACTTAATTAACCTCAAATACTAATAGATAGAGGGGAGACTTGAGCTTATACCGTGCATTTTTTTCTAGGTGTCAATTTTAGCTAAATAGATCTCTGTAAAGATGAGAAACAGTCAATTATGAAGAACCGAGCTAGAGTCAAGATCACTTTAATCTCATATCATTGTCACATATATTTCATGTTAACTACTGTTTTATAGGACATTACTATTAACTGCCTAGCCAACATGCCCCACACCCCCAAAGACCCAAAACATCTGAAGCAGCCTTACTAATAAAAATGTTCCTGATCATACACATTTCTACTAAAGTACTGTAGGTATATATAAAAAGCCATTAGGCTTACCTCATCTGGGTAAGCAAGTTACCAGGTTCTATTTAAAATATCCCAACACCTTAATGTTAATAAGCACATTAGCACAGCTTCATTTAAAAGGAAAAATAAATGTTCACACACACAGGCAGGCAATATCTTTCTGTGTGGCAAATGTTTTTGGTAATTCAGGCTTACATT